>PVIJ01005823.1:0-99267 GCA_004024925.1 Scalopus aquaticus | reverse complement strand
AAAAAAAAAAAAAAGAAGACAGTATCTCAGTCTACTTGACTACAAACGAGACATACCTAACGATTTTTTAAAAAAACATACACTGGAAAGTATTAGGAGATCATGTTCATAGACTGACTTCTCCTATAGGAAAGTTAGACACTAACACAATGGCAGTGGTTAACTCTGAGTAGTATGGGAAAACCACAGAGGCCAGAAAGTGGGTTTTAATCCAAGATCTTAATCATATCTTTGGTTATATTTTAGCAGGAGGCTGAATGTATTGCTATTTGAAGATTTTGAAAACCAAAACTGCACTTTCTTTCATTCTTCTCTGAAAGAACTAATGCTTCCTAATAGGTCCATCTTCTGTTTGTTAATTATTTATATCCAACCTTTTCTATTTTGTGAGAAATTTTTAGCTGAAACAAGATAATTTTATTCATAAAGAACCTAATCAAATACACATAAGAAGAAATACATAAAATACAACGAAAGCAAACCAACAAATGTCAGTGTTACTGTCCAGGAAGTCCTATTTTTTCCTCAGGTATCTAGAAAGCCATATATGCTTATAACCTGACCGTGAAGGCTGAATGATGAAAGATGCCAATGTCAATCAAGAGTTAAACATGTGCAATGTTTTCCTTTATTATTGATAATCTTTAAATTAAAAAAATAGATTTAAAATATATTCAAATAGTTTCCTCCCTTCCTCCCATACCTCTGCTGATGACCTTGAATCTCACCATGAACCATGTGGAATATGAGCCTGTTTCTTTGAAGACACTGCTATAGACTAGTCCTAGAGTCACTCTAATGTCAATAACTGGAGGTAGATTTACAAAAAATCATAGCATGATCTTGGGAGTCATTCTTCAGAATTTTTGGAAGCAGTAAATATATGCTAGATATTATTGCAAATGTAATTAACATAGAGAAACAGCTTTTAGAACACCCAACTAGTGTTAGGTTGTGTCCTACGCATAAGATAAAATAGTATAATCAATCAAACGAAGTTTAAAGTTACCTGTTTTAATAGTTCTTAATATTTTATAACACATCAACTGTGCTTACACCATATTAACCAATAAAAAATAATAAATGTTTCCTTTGAAAAACACACACAAATACAAACGAATTTTATACTAATTTCAATAAATCCAAATGAAACATACACATGGTCCCTGGATCTAGTCCAAACCCTCATATTTCCATATATACAGAAAGCTTTTCAGTATTAGGGTTTTGTTGGTTTTGCTTTTATAAAGTTGGGCTTTCTTTGTTCATTAACCATGTAAATGATCCAGATCATTAATTATCTGACTTTTCTGAGGGCGAAGAAGCACACGTGCTTCCTGTGAAGGTCTGTGAAATACTTCCCTGACATGGAATTATTGGATATATGTAATTTTTGTCATTTGATTTTGATGGGTATGATTGTGTTAGAGGACAATTTTTTAAGACTTTTTTTTTGGTGGAAGGATCCTTGATATTAAAAAGTCTGTGCTATATTAATTTTTCTCTTATCTCCTTGAAAAATATAAGTTGCTTATCAAATTGTAGATCACGCTCAAGTTTTTAAAGATAGGTAGTAGTTAATCAGTAGATAAACACTACTACCATATAACACCATACAAACACATATATATTCTTAGACCACCTCAACCATGTGAAAAAGTTAACATAGATATAATAAACCATTTATCTACAAGTCTTGTTCTTTGTAGAGAACTATGGCTGAAAATGTAATGAAATAAATTGTAAACTATAGAGGCTAAAAATATAACAAAAGAATTACCAAAAATTTGACTTGTAATTGTGTCATTTTTATAACAATAGAAACTACTCATTATCTCCAAGAATTATTACAAAAATTTCTTCCAGTAACATCACTCAAAGAATGGAAAAAATGACTGATTATTGGAAAGAGATCCTAAGCTCTACTGATATTAGTCAATTCACTTCAGTTTGACTACTTGTATATAATTTAGAAAATATCAATAGGTGGGTCACAAGGTTTAGAAAGTGATCTCCACATGAATGAATGCAGAAATATATTTTACAATTACTTGTAAATTAAGCAGCAGTCTTTTAAAATATAGAGAATAATTATGAAGAATAATAACAAATTTTGTACCTTGTGATCTTGAAATTTCTAGGATATAAAACATCAATATCTTCTTTATCTTTGATGTTTACTTGATTCTATTAGACAGTTGGGAAAAAAAAAAACCCCTCCAAAACCATGAAGAGACCATCCAAAAGTGCTATGTGACTTTGTTCCTGAAGTCTCCCTGTACTGTTTAAAACTGATAAATTGTCTTAGCTATAATTACAGATGTTTATCAGCAAGGAGATCATTTTAGTACTTTATTATATATGTGAGAAAGTACAGTACATAGTACATTTCACATATGTCTACAATGTAAAACAATGTCTACAACTAAATGTAGTTGTCTAAAACAATATCTACAAAAACAGTGTCTACAACTTCATTGCTCATTACTCATTTCAGAATCCTAAAACTGGCTTTTGTACTAACCTGAACATCTTATATATAGTATAATTTTCTCCACTTAAAGATTTTATTTTTTTATATATTATTATTTACTAGCATAAACATTGAGCATATTTTTATGGACATTAATAAATAACAATCGTGAGATTATTATTTATTACTGACATGTAAACATTAAAGAAATGTTCTTTTAAAGAACATTTGTTTGATGTTAATTTCACATTAGCACAAGTACAACTATATAATCAAAATAATAAAATTACAGTCTAAACTAAAATCAGTAGAATTTTAGCACCTCTTTGTTAGATTTTTATAACTTCTATTTTTAAAAAAGATCTAGTCCACAAAGAAAAAAATTACTTTTGCTAAACTAAGACATAATTTTCAATGCATTTAAGTGACATGGTAAGCATGTGAGCATTTTATTAAGAAACCTTCATTTTTTCTCAAAATTGTATTGTCACATATCTTTTTGACATATCATTGCACTGACTTTCTGTCTCAGTTTTTCCATTTCTAAAATATCTTGGGAAAGATATTTTATATTATTGCCCTGGTAGGATATACTATGATTAGGCTCACATTGTACTTATAGTATTTTAGGTAAAAGTATTCTGTATGTGCAATAAAGATGCATGTTTAAAATTTTTCTCTACTACTCCTGGCCTTTAGCTTTTAAAATTGCAACTTTAAAATTGCAATGGAGTAAAGCTCCATTCTGCAGCTTTATTGATCTTCATTAGAACTTATGTATTCAGACTAAAATCTCCATAGATGAATGCAATTATCTAATGTGACTATTAAAAAAACTGGAAGATTTGCACACTGAGGCAAAACTAGTCCTTTTTTTTTTTTTGCTTGTGTGGGCTGAATAAATTCTTTCAATATAATCTATTACTTTTAGAGCTAAAATGGAAAGTATTAGAAAAAATGAATGCAGTACAGTCATTACTTGTGAGGAAAATAAGTGCTGCCTACAACTTAAGTAACTTTGCCCAAGGTCATGATAGAGACAAGCGTCATGCTCTGTCGCCCAATTTTTTGATACCACCAAACTTTATGGTTCCCTTACTAGGAGAACAAAAAACTTTAATTATGAAATGGGAAGTGCCATCAATGTACTCTAGAGTTTTGGTGGGTTTTTTAAAATATGTTTTAAATAAATGTGGCCACACCTCATTGTTGATTCACGTCACCTCCCAAGTGGAAAAGTGTTGCCTTTTGAATCACCAGCTACACCTTAAGTGCCCTCCACTGCTTGAAACTTCTCCGTGAAGGTACTGACAATTACTTCACTATGTGGAAGCAGCTGGCTCAAACTGATGGTATTATCAGGCTATATCAGGACTACAGACCTCAGTCACTAAACCTGTCAGACTTGTTTCCTTCACTGTTGCCAATGACTCTCATTATGTTTCAGCCTCCCTGTCCTGACCTGGCTGATATAGATCAGATGGTGACTGAATAGAAGTTCCCCCAGTCCTGAGTCCATGATGTATGCGTAAGTACTCAGTTTTTCTAATTCAGGGTTATCAGTGGGAATAGAGGTTCACAGTTCCTGGAACAGGCATACTTCCGGGGATAAAGAGTAATATAAAATTAAGTTGTTTACATGTGTTATTAAATATTGTGTTAACATTTTACTTTGTTTTTAAATGAAAGAAGTTTTGTTTTGTTTTGTTTTAAGCAAGAGCCAAAGTGATCCTTTCTAAATAACAGAAATAGGAGATATGCAGTATTAGGTTAACTATATTATATTTAAACATTAAGGAAAACATATGGTTCAAAGAATAAAGGATTTATATTCTCTAGTATGGTCAAAAGCTTGGTATATATTTTTGTTTTATGTTGCTTAATGAAATATTTTCTGGAAAACTTGAAATGTAAATGTGAGAACCCATTATAATTTTTACTTGTTTGAAATAGAAAGTATGATAGCAATTGGATTATCATATATATATCATATGGATGAAAGATGACAATTTAAATGTTCCTATTTAAATAACTGAATTATAAAATGTAGATTCTATGAGACAGCTATCGTAGTTGAACTCCAAAAGCAGTTGATCAATTAATGAATTTATGGTAAAGAAATTGGTGTGTGTGTGTGTGTGTGTGTGTGTGTGTGTGTGTGTGTATTCACATTTGGGTTTCAGGCTGTTGTTTAGAGACTCAGAAATGAAAAACTGGTATTTGATGAGTGATTTCATTCAAATACCTGCTTAGCCTAAGTTTGTTTCTCAAAATGTTCTTGGCTCTCAACTGACACCAGTTTCCCACATGTTTTACACTGACTGATGTTTCAAACTTAATCATGATTTTGTGACAACTGTAATCATACAGTTATTTGATTTTTTTAAAATTAAGAATAATAATTTAAGCCTCTAGTCTCTGGCACTCTTAAATGATGTGTAATCTTGTCTTATCTAATTTACTCTAACATGACAGCAGGAGACTGAGGAAACTGTCCATTTCATGCGTAAAGCTCACCCTAAAGGGGTTTTCATGATATCATGATAAAGTGTTATACTTTTTAATAAATATGAGAAAGTGTTATTCTCATTTACCAAGATAAGGGTTATGACAAAATGTCCAGTAGAAAAATCTTTCTTTTGTATTTAGTGAACTTTTATAGAAATAGGTTAAAAATTTAAGGTTTTAAAAATTAGCATAGAACTTGAAGTTCTCTCATTCTCATTTCATTTAGAATTCCAGAGTATGACTTTACTGTCAGCCTCACTCTCTTTCTGATTTATGGAATCATTCTCACTCATTCACTTTTCAGAGTATCGTGCAGATACGAAATTATGTACTGAAGCCTTCTCAACTTGGATCTAGACCTTATAGTTCTGAGGATTTTAAATGTCTTTTCTTATTGGATTCCAGATCTTTATTATTTTTAACACAAATATTCTGTCAAAAAATATGGATTACAGCATAGAGAAAAGATAGGAAGGTCAGGCAGTGGGTTTATTGACTTCCTTGGTTAAGGTATTTTCTCCAAGAGCTCTAATCTTAAAGAGTGAATGAGTTAGATATTATATAACTTCTCACAGATTTTTTCTACACTGTGTTGTAGTAGAAAGAGTACAAGCATGAGATTGAGCAGTGTTCTAGATATATTTGCACTCATTTTTTTTTTCTGGACAAGTCACTTATTTCTTAAGATCTCACTTTTATCTGTAAAATGTGGGGAGAGTATACCTTAAAATTAATCGGGGAAGGGTTCTCACCATTAATGCGAATTGAAATCTTTGTGGATAAGCACAAAACTATTTTGATTTCTTATTTGGTTTATTTTGGCATTATTTTTATTTTTTCTTTTTGTGTTAATTGGTAATGAAATAATATCTGGCATTAATTTTGTTATACTTTACCATATTATAAATAGTAAGTGTATATATTATACATGGGACTATTATTTTTCATAGATGATTATGTGTGTATATCATGCTGTGATGTAAAATATTTCTTACTGTGGGTGGGATCAAAACATTTTCAAAAATACTGCATTAGACAAGTCAAAGCCTTTGAATATTTAAATTCTAAAATTCTATCAAAAGTGTTAATAGCTAGTTAATATGGAAATACTATTTGGAGGCATTGAAGATCCATTTACATTGTCCCAGAGAGTAGATTATTTTTCATTAATCCCTCTATTTGATGTTCTCCACATGAGAGGCTGAGATAACAGACATGGTTACCAGCAAATAGAGAACTTAGCGGCAGAGACCACGCCCTAATGGCACAATTTGATAAATGTTCAAAAAGAAGTGTAATCAGCATGCTATGGAAGTGTCCACTGAATCCCATTGAGATGGAATTAATTAGAGGAAAAAGGAGGAACACTGGGCCTGGAGAACACGGCCTGGCAAAGTCATGAGACTTGAGATACACTTACAAACAGATGTTGGAAATTATCAGATGAAATTTTAAGTCCTTAGTCAGACTATGAAGGACCTGTAGTGCCAGAGTAAAATCTTTGAATTTTATTATGTGTTGGGAAAAAAATTAAACAAGGTGAAGAAATGATAATATTTGTAACTTAGAACCCTAAAGGTGGACCAGAGCAGTTTGGTGATTCTAGTATCTTGAAGCTATAGCTGAAGAACTAAAAGCATTTGAACCCTTAGGCCTTCAGGAACATTCACATTAAAAATGTAACTTCAAAAGTCAATTCAAAAATAAATCAGAGATTTTTGTAACTGCTGTTTTGTATTCTTTATATTTTCTTCCAATAGTGCATGTGGCTAAAGTTTGAATTTTAATTGATTCCCAGTTGTTAGTATTTAAATTGCATTGACTCGTGTTTAAATTATTTTGCAACAGTTTTGATTTTATAATTAACTTCTTATTATCACTATCTATTAAAATTGGCTCATTTTAATGGACTTCATTGAACAATATATAACAATATATAACATTATCATTGGTGGAGACCAGTCCACATCGTAGGTATTTTATACATAATAAAAGTAAATTCAAAATAAACTACAGAAAATATATAGTAGTATATATTTCTATGTGGGAACCCTATGACAGTTCCTTTTTTAATAGATAAAAAAATAATACCAGAAATTTTTTATGACTGAAATTTATCAAGTCTCTTCCAGATCTTCCTTTATTTATCCAAGAATATAGTATGTGGCATGACAAATACAACTTTAAAATTACTTAATTTTCTTAACTGTCAAGGTAACATTAGAAAAAATTCTTTCTATTATCTAAAACACAATGAATTAGATAATAGATTGCCAAACAATCTTGAATATACATCCTGACAGGTAGGGTAATATATATAGCAAATTGACAAGAATTAACTTCTAAAAATAAAAATAACAATTAGCATAACAAAGTATAAGGTGTATCTAGACACTACTGCAAGAATGAAAGAGAAAAAATTCCAGTTAATTATTTGATCTACAAGGGGTCAAACAACAGCCTTAACTCTTATTTCTGTCCCTCTTATACCGATTGTCAGATTCTTACATTCTCTGCACTGCTTCTTCTCATAGTAACCAATAAACGTAGACAGTCAGAAGGACCTTAAATGAAATGGCCTTTAGAGCAATGTGGCAGTGTTAATCATGAGAAGCTACACAAATAAGAATCTACAGAGTTATAGATTAAAATTCAAGTCATTTATGTTATCCTCATATTTCACACTGAACTCATAATTTTGGTCATATCCACGTATACATGAGCAAGTGGTAGGGACCTATTAAAGACTGGGTTTGACATATTAGTATAAACAATACATTGAAATGTTGTCAATGTTATCTTAGCTTTCCTCTCTACCAAGTCAGTAAGACATTTCCTGCATCATTATGACTACCTGCCTTCCCCTACTCATCATTCATCCTTTCATAACCATCTTTGCCCTGGTGGTTATGCCCTCATTTCCAATCTCAAATTTCAGTTGCTGTAAGTGGTACTGAACTAGCATTTATGTTATTGGAAAGGTAAAGAAAAGTTCAGTCCACATTTTCATTGTTTATGTATCATGTCACTTTTAAGAACTTGTTCATTCATTGGATATTTTGATTGGATACCTGGGATATTACTAGATAAAATGGTTGAGAATAGTATCAACACCTTTCTGTATTTTCAATAAAATTAACTCAAGAAATACGTCCTTTTTAAAGAAAACACAGGTTTAGAATATTTGCCTTTCATTATTCATCTTTTTTAAAAAATATAATAGATATTTATTTTTGTTATTCGTATCTTTTACATTATTGTGTGTTCCCCATAAGTTGCCCACCACCTGTTCACCCGTGGAGCCATCACCATAGTCCTCCGTGCTCCCCTCCCCCCCCTTCAGCCCTTCCCCCTCCTCCTTCCCTGCTGAATTATTCATCTTTTTTTAGGGCAGTTCCTTCTTTATGACTGCTCCTGTGTTTAACCACTTGGCTCAACAAGTGCAGTAAAAACTTAGTATTTACTATTTCTTTAACTTTGGCAAACCATTCATTTGTCCTTATTTCAATACATTTAACTGGCTTTACTGACAACAGCTTTTAAAAGAAACTTAAATATTACTTATAATAAACTGTGGCAACATGAAAGACAGAACTTATGAACCAGAAAAACACTTCATTCACATACTTATAGAATTTGAATGTGGTGGTACATATATCTATTTGTATTGCAGTATATGTTCTATTATATTTGTGCAGGGTTCTCTGTTAGTTGGAAGTTTGGATGGCTGAGGTAGAATTGCAGTTATTACCAAGGAAGATAGTAAAGTCAATTATTACTGTATCATTACCTTACTACCAACTGAAATAAGCTGAACTAGGTGCTATTTCTGATATTTGTAAACCAAGTCAAGATTTAAGTGTCAAACTATTTCCCCTCAAAAAAA
Source organism: Scalopus aquaticus (assembly GCA_004024925.1). Classification (NCBI taxonomy): domain Eukaryota; kingdom Metazoa; phylum Chordata; class Mammalia; order Eulipotyphla; family Talpidae; genus Scalopus; species Scalopus aquaticus. Next base: position 90,400 of record PVIJ01005823.1, on the reverse strand, counting down.
ATTTTAAGAGGATCAGTAAATCAGGATGTACTCAATGTGCATACCTGTAAACTAATGAGGATAAAGACTGCTATTTCATGATGTCTTTCTGGAAGAGGCTTAATAAATTTTATTTATTTATTTATTTATTTATTTATTTATTTATTTATTTATTTATGCATACAAGCTGGGGTGCAGGCCAGAGGTGTGGGGTGGTGAGAGGATTCACCAGAGACAGAGTGAGTGAGGAGCAGAGCAGGCAGATCGGCTGAAGTACACTGCTGAGAGGAGCAGCAGGTGAGGCAGGAGAGGTCTGGCTGCGCTATGTGGGAATCTCCCTAGCCGGTATCGGACTAGTGCTGCAGTGGGTCTGTGTAGCTTCACTGTGCTGCACTTAACCCATTGCGCCACCAGGGAGGCCCTAATAAATTTTAAGTAAGATGCACTCTCATTCAGTAGGTCATATATTAGGAATTGTTTTAGGTGTCAGAAAATGGATTGTTTTAATTCTAGGTTATCTATCCATTAGAGTAAATAAAAATTTAAAATGTAATCTACTCATCACAATTGTATTTTCTTTGATTCATGTGCTAATGTTATAACAATTTGTGGCTTAAATGTATAGGAGAAAATACATGGAAACTAGATTCCAAATCCTGAATCATACTTAATGAAATATGGTTATTATTATGCATATATGCTTTTTTCCTGGCTGTTATTCCCTTTCAGAGTTTTGTTTGTGACACATATAATACTATAATAAGTTCACTAATGGATTGTCATTGAAATATAGAACTAAATTTTTGTTGATCTGTTTATGGGGTTAAAAGTAGGGCTCTAGCAGAATATGAAAATCAGTAAATCAAAAAAGCTTAGGTATTCTTACACAGGCAATTGATATTTACATTGTTTAAACTATGCACACAGTTTGTAAGTTTCTGAAAGTGCAGAAGTTAAAATTCAGTTGTTCTATGTTATTCCAAAGCTAAAAGTAGGCCTTTTTTATTAATTCCTGGGAACTGATTTTATTATAGCATTCAATTATCAATGAAATACTTAATGTATACATAGACCTTCAAAAAATTTTAAAAATGACTGAAAAACTGAATACATTGAAAAAAACCTAATGAAATAGCACTTGTGTTGCACAATATTTTAATTAGTCAATGATAAAGTAATTTGATAAGACAAATGTCAGCATTCCAAGAATGAGAAGCTCTTAAACTTCTTTATATTCAGTGTTCTAACCTACTTATTACTTCTTTCACACATGGCCCTTCAGAAATGTGACAGAAAGATTCTGGAACACGTTAATCTTGTTTATTTAATATGCAGATTATATTAGTTGTAAATGAGAACACTGTTGATCTCCTTTATCTAGGACATTTATATCTCAATTACAGTTCCTCCCTCTGAGCTGGATTACAAAATACCACTGAAGTACAAACCTTTATGCCATTTAATCATACAGGAAACTAAGAGAAGAACATTGGCTACTTATTGAAAGCAATTGTGTTTTAAAGTACATATATATGCACTTAATTTATTTTGCCAGAAACTGCATAGCAATAGAATATTATTTTTGGTATCTGTGATAGATATAAAATAGAGCTAATATTTATAATGAGTTCAAATTTATTGTAACTAGTAGCACTTTTATATTACTATTTGGTCTCTGAATAACAGACAAAATAGTAAAGATATTTTTAAGGATGGTATACAAAAATTATCCAATTCAAACAATATACAAAATATGTTTCAGGAGAGTGTGTGCTTAACAGTTGATGGATTCTTTTCAGTCATTAAGGCTCTTTTAATTCTGGTTTTCTCCACTAAGATATTCTCCCCAAACTCCATCAGAAGTAGCAGAATGTGATTTTCAACAAGTATTTTATGCTGTGTTAAATAAGGATAGTTAAAATTATTTTGGTTGAAATAAACAGACTTAAGTTAAAAAGAGAATTTATTGGACTATTCATGAAACTAAAAAAAAAAAAAAAGAATTCATCAGACTACTTCATGAAACTACAAAAATACCTGCCATGGTTGACATAGGAGGTTTGGGTCCAGTATAACTCCATTGGTTGGTTGTGTTTTACAGAAGGGGAGGTGAGACTGATACACACTTTCTTATAATCTGGGATTTTAAATTTCTCTATGCCAGTGTTAGAAAAGAGAATTACTGGATCACATTTGAGGGAAGTAAATGTCCTACCTATTACCTGATTGAAATTCAAAAACCTAATGGAGAGTCTTTTTTTTTTCTTCTTACTATTAGAGTCCATGAATTATTATTTGTCTATAGCTTCAGGGAACAAAACAAAATTTCAGAGCAGGGAATTTTTGTATTTGATTTTGGGAAATTATTATAGTTGTTCATAAATGTGTGTCAAATTGATGAATCCAAGGTTCATTGTGGTTTATATTCATAGTTGAAATTTTCCAAGTCAATAAAAATTTCTAGTTTTTTGGGGGGTCTTTTTTTAATATAAATATAAAAGAAGCAGAGGACAAACCTCTGCCCTTTGAAACTTTACAATCTTGAAGATGTAAACTTTGCACACAAAAGTAAAAAATAAATTAGCCTGTAATCAAGGAGTAACAAGGGTAATAGACTATAAAATACAAGTGAAAAGGACAGAAGAATGTTCAGTGGTATGGCAGTATGTATATGTGTAATCATTACAGTAGTCTTCCCATGATGTCCCATAATCTGTGCATAGTGGTTCTTTCTTTGGTTCCGTTTCTGTAGTTTCAGTTGCCTATAGCCTACAGTCAACCAACTTCCAAAAATGCTATATATAAGAAGATAATTTGGTAGAGACTGCAATCATATAACTTTTATTATGGTATATTATTATAATTGTTCTATTTTATTACTATTATTAATCTTTTACTGGGCCTAATTTATAAAATAAACTTTATTATAGGTATTTTTTTATATAGGAAGAAACAGCAGAGGTAGGATTTGTTACTATGTGTCATTTTAGTCATCCACTGGGGCTATTAGAACTTTTCTTCCACTGACTTGGAGAGGTGGGGGGGGGCGGGGAGGTGAGGTGTGCGCTACTGTACCTTTTGTTTCTATAGCAGCTCTGTTAGAACTGATTTTTTTTCCTAACATTTCTACAACTTTAAAAATATTCAGAGTGGTGTGATAAACTCTTTATATTTACATTATTATTTTTTAATGAACTTCAGGTGCTGTAATGTTGGCCGTATTTATAAAGCTAATTTTCACACACGATTATTTCTGTGCAATTAAGTTTGCATATCTCTTTGTTGTGCCTTTAGTCTGATCTCTTTCTCACTGTTTTTCATCACTGTAGTCTTATTTTGGTATGTGAACTTGTCAAATATCTACCATGTGCCTCTTCCACAGTCAGTGCTGTTTTTCCCTCTAAGCCTCACCTAATTAACAGTCCTTCAGGTTTTGGTCTAAATATCCCTATTAAAACTCTCCTAACCTGTCTCATAGATAAGCCTTCCCTGTTATATGCATAGACATGTTCCTTGCATTTCTCTTAGCATTTTCATTGTGGTAGTCATACATCAATTTTTTTAATATTAAGTGTGACCTGAAATCACAGAGAGCAAGCATAAAGTGGGATTTAAGAAGGAACAGTTGGCATTAGGAGTGTGCTGCTAAACACTCAATTCAAATTACTCAAAACAAATGTTATGCCTTTTACCTATCCATAGGGCAGATTATAAGGAATATAGTCCATTGTTGGTGACCCAATCTCTCTGCATCCTGTATCCCTGGTTAAATACTGGGGAGGTAGGGTCTGGGTCTGCAAAAAAGACATAAATAACAATAAAAATATATATTAAAAAAATTAAAAAATATATTGTTTAGGTTCAGAGGTTTCTTTGTGCATTCAAAACTGCATTAAAATGAATAATGAATTTATTTTCTATTGCTGCTTCTTTCCATTAACATGAGTATCATTACGTGTGTGTTCCAAGGAAGGTCCTTAATTAACCCCTGTTGCTAACTGTTACTAATCATGGTCATTGCCAAAAAAGAAGGCTTTTGGCAAGAAGTAGAGAAAACTGTGCCCAAACTGAGTATCTAATGTATATCTATGCTTCAGGTTGAATGTAAATATGTTAAGATGGGTGAGGCATAGAATTTTCCCCCAGGGCTCCACAAGAACACCTACTTAGTGCATTAACGTTTATTTCACACGTGAAGTGGTGTACCTCATTTACCTTAAACTTGGTCATTTACCTTTGCTTACTACCAAGGAGAGTCAGATATTTAAATTCTCATCTTGATGGCATCAGTCATCTGATGGATTCCTTTCATCCACTCCAGATTAATTGTACAGGTTTCCTTGTATAATTTTAATAACATTAAAAACGAGCACAGAATTATGCTCCAATGAAGAAGCCATTTGAGAGTTAAATAAAAATTCGATAATACTTTCATATTTCATTAAAGGATAGAATTGGTCTTTTAGCTGTGAATTTAATGCAGTATATACATATGTTGATTCACAATGATGAACACTTAAAACTTGTATGTTATAATGCAACACTACTTTTTTTAAAAAAAGATGTTTATATAATTTTCACAAAATAACTTCTCTTGTGCTTAATTCATTAGTAATTTATACTCCTTTCCTTTGTGTTACTGACTCAAATTAATATACTACTTTATTCAACATAAACTCTTGCTTCTCATTTTCTGATTATGAGAGACATCACTCTGTTGGCTGATTTTAGAACATCAGAACCTTAAATTCTGCATGAAACAAGCATATTTACAAGGTTTTAAGGATCTGTACTTTCATGTTTATATTCATGGTATATGATTCCTACTAGCAATTTCTCAATGCTTGAAAGGCATATGGGAAATGTTTTCTTACCATGTCCCTAACTGTTCTCCCTAGGCTGTAAGGGGGTTTAACCCATTACTTTGGTCAACTGGGGGAAGGAACTATAAATGTTCACCTGATTTTATCATATAAGGCAACAGGGATTGAGGATGATTCATCTGTGACTACCCAGTGCCTGTAACAGTGCTGGTCACACATTAGATGCTCATTAAGAACCTACTAATTAAACTACATGTGATAGAGGGATTAGATCAATTTTATAAATCCTAATGAAATATAACTATTGTAATAGGTATAAACTATAGGAATGCATTCCTAAAAACTATCATCAGATTTAGAGGTGAAAGATTCCTCAGGAAGTTAAGAAGGAAGGATTTTAAAAATAGGTTAGACAACTTGATAAATGGGATTTTAGCATTGGTGATTGAAGTAGGTTAATTATGTCACACTTATCTATGAATTCTGAGATTCTACATGGCTTCCCAGGTAAAATCAAGAAAGGAGTCTTCAAATCTCTATCCCCATATTTACAAATACATGTATATCTGCAATCTCCTAGCAGAAGTAGGCTCCTTTGTCAAAGTGTATATACATATATATATATATATATATTTCACACATCTCATTATCTCATTTCCTTTTTTTAAAATTATATATATATATATTTTAAATTATATATATATATTATATATATATATATATATATATATATATATATATATATATATATATATAATATCATTCTTCCTTTTTGTACAGTGCATGCTTTTTCCTTTCAGGTATTGTCCCCGTAAAGTTCCCATCACCGATTCACCAGTGCACTATCACCATAGTCCCTCGTGTTCTTCCCTTCCCCGTTTTGATCCCTCTCCCACTACCTCCCCTACAGAGTGTCTCCAGTTAACAGTTGCCTGTTGATTTTGTTTTTTAATTTATTGTAGTCATTTTTTTTCCTGATCCCTTATTTGGTTGCCCTACATTCCTCCTGTAAATGAAACCTTCCGATATTTTTCTTTTTCTTTCTAGGTTATTTCACTGAGCAGAATCCCTTCCAGCTCCAACCATGTTGGCAGCAAATGGCATGAGTTTATCTTTTTGATTGCTGAATAGTATTCCATTGTGTATATATACTACATCTGCTTGATTCAGTCATCTATTTTTGGCACATTCTCTTAATACAATTATCTGTCCTTGAGAACTTCAATTGTTTCAATAACTTTGTTATAGTAAATAAGGCTGCAATGAACATGGGAGTGTGTATATCCCTTCAAATTGGTGGTTTTTTTATACTTTGGGTAAATTCCTACAAGTAGAAATGCAGGATCATATGGTAGATCTATTTTTAATATGTTTTTTAAAGGTTTATTTATTTTTGCATACAATAGCTGGGGTGTAGGTTAGAGGTAAGTGTGTGTGTGGTGTGGGGGTGAGAGGATTCACCAGAGACAGAGTGGGGAGTAGAACAGGCAGATCTACTGAAATACACTGGGAGGGGAGCAGCAGTCGAGACAGGAGAGGTCTGCTGCACCATGTGGGAAGCTCCCTGGCTGGGGATCGAATTTGTGCTGTAATGGCTGGTACCTTCATAGTGCTGTGACTTAACCCCTTGCGCCACCAGAAAGGCCCTATTTTTAATATTTGAGAAAACTCCATAGCTTTCCATGGGGACTGGGTCAGTCTACATTCCCATCAACAATGTATGAGGGTTCCTTTTTCTCCACATTGTCACCAACTTTTGTTGTTTCTCGGCTTTTTGCTACAGGCTGTTCTCATGGGCATGAGATAGTCTCTAGTTTTAATTTCATTTCCATGATGCTAAATGATGCTGACTATTATTTTGGTGCCTGTTAGCCATCTGTATATCTTCTTTGGAGGAAAACCTATTTAGCTCATTGGTCCATTTTTTCATTGTTTTCCTTTTGCTGAGTTGTATGAGTTCTTTGTAGCGCTTGGATATTAGTCCCTTGTCAGATTTATGATGTAGAAATATATTTTCCCATTTTCTAGAGTGTCTTTTTGGTTTAATATAGTTTCTTTCACTGCACATAAAATTTTTAGTTTGATGTACTCCCATTTGTTTGTTTTTGCTTTTGTTTTCCTTGCTCTAGATTCAAGGCTCCAAAACATCTCTGAAGTCAATGTCGTACAATGTTTTGCTTATGTTTTTGTATATGTATTTTATGGTTTCTGGTCTGCCATTCAAGTTTGCAATCCATTTTGGATTATTTTTTGTACAGAGTTAAGTAATGATACAGTTGTATTTTGTTGCATGTGACTAAGTTTCCCAACACAAATTGGTTTGGTCTTTTTGGTTTGCTCATTAATAACATTAACATCTGTATTGAAAAAAATATTCTCTTTCTTTAATCTGGGAGTCAAAATTCCTTTCTTTGTCCCATGGCTAAGCAATCAACCAAAAAAACCTCACAAATTGGATCTAAATGCATTTCCTCTGCATTTTATTGTCCCAGATGTAGTTCAGGCCCTCACACTCTCTCTTGGACCTTCAAAATAACTTCTAAACTGTTCTTACTATCTGAATGCTTATACTAATCCCATTCTCATTCATACCTCTGTGATTTTTCTAAAATCTGTCTCATAAAATATTATAGTGGCTCCCCATCTCCTGCAAAGCCAGTGTAGACTACTTTGGATCATGAGACGCCTCATGAGCTGGTATAGCGCACCAGACTTATCACATCCTCTTTCTAGTACAGCAGTGCTGTGAAAGATTTGTAATCTTAATTATACCTTGGGACACCATAAATTCACTAAAAGCAAGTCATATTTATGTATATATTTTGTTCCCGGTACTAATAGTATTGAATGCTGTTTCACATCCCTAACCTTTTGAGGATGGGGAGCACATGCTAATTTCTCTGCTCTTTTCTTTAATACCTTTTTATATCTGGAGAATTTTGAGTACTGAAAGTTTAATCATGTCACCTTTTTGATAAAATCTGCTGACACTAACCATCTTCCAACATGTTAGCTGCTTTCTCTTTTTGTGCAAAGCTTTATTTTGGCACAGTTCACACTATATTACTAATTTGTCTGTATTCCCTTTTAAAGTGTGAGTGTCCTACAGAAAAATAGCATATCTTAAAACCTCTATATCTCTAGGGATGTAGAATCGTTTCTGAAACATTATTATAATGTGGCAGATACTATTTCAAGGACTTTTTATTACTTAATGAATAAAGTTTATAATAAATATTTGTTATAATAAATGCAATAAATATATTGTTTATAATAAAGTTTATAATAAATATAAACAAATATTTAATGAATAAAGTTTATAATAAATATTTAAGAGAAAACTTAAAAAAATTATTTGTAGGATATTAAAATATTCAATATTTTGAAATTTGGAAAATGAAGAGCTAAAATGTCAATTTCAAGTTGGAGAAAGACAATTCAAATGACAAGATATTTTGGGAAGAGGTAGGGTATTGTGGATAGGCCTTCACGGGGACTGGAGTTGGATTAAATATTAATTCACAATTTGTGATTTTATTGGGAAATACTAAACAAATGCAAAGATCCATGATCAGGTATTCAAATGTAATATTGTTCTTTTAAAATAAATTAAAACAAATTTAAGGTCATTAAAGTAGTGATCATTTTAAAGTCTTTTATTTTTAATGAAGTAAAACTCAGGAGATTATATAACTTTACTGTTTAAAACTCCCTTATTAAAATATGAAAATTTTATTCATAAATTACCTTTTAGCTAGTGGGTTTTTTGTATATTACCACCTGTATTTCAAATTGCCTATATGTCCGATAAAATGCACTAGGAAGATATTATCACTTGAATATCAACATCTATGCAACTGTAACTAAATTTTATATTGTGACTGGGATTTTGAGGGAGGGCATATAAATTAAATCTTATGTTTATTCATTATCTAAGTATTCTCGTATTATTTAGCAGTATAAACTATTTTCTTACACAAACATAGCAACTTAACCTAAAGTAGAATTATAATGAATTTTTTACTGTCTTTTTATTTCTGTTATCACAGACCACTTGAATTTTCAGAAGCTGATTACCCACACGTTCACTATCAAAGAAGACAGCAATTTTGGGATCCTATAAGGCTAGCTCTTTTCACATTGGCAATTGTGGCAATCATAGGAATTGCAATTGGTATTGTTACTCATTTTGTTGTGGAGGGTAAGTATCCAGGTCACATTCTATTGCCTAAGTGATTCATATAAATATCTTGAAATCCTGTTGTCTAAAAAAATCATTTGCATGATATTAACATTTTAATTACTATTCTCATATTGAAGTCAAATTACAGTTTGTTCCTGTAATAAACTGTGTTATATCTTTCCAGTGAGTGAAACTTGCTGGATAGACATTACATGGACAAACATATCCAAAAGAAATATGTTTAAAATGAAAAAGAAGAATAAAAAGATTATTTTAAGAATAGAGGGATGAAGCACAGTGGGGTAGGGTAGTGGACTAGTAAAAAGCTGTTGCATTTTCCAGACACTTATAAAGGAATGGCTAGAGCGCTAGCAGCAACTGAAATTGTGAATGGACAGTGGATTTTTAAAATTTAGATTATTATATTGTCAGAACTATTTCTTAATTGGGATGGATCTTTACAATTTAGATTATTATATTGTCAGAACTATTCCTTAATTGGGATCAATCTCCCACCAAGATTTAGTGTGAGGGATTTTAAAAATTACACTTAAGATAGAGAATCTAAATGGGGACTTTTTTCTTAATAAAGTGATATTTAGTTTTGGGTAGATATTAGGTGGTTTAGTATTAGTATTATACCTAATATTAGTATTAGGTAGTTTGGGGTAGATACTAGATAGTCTATCACATCAACTAGGTAGTTGATGAGGATTTGAATTAAGAGTGTACCTCTTTTAGGTGGGATAAAGAATTAGAGATATTAATGGGCTATTATCCTTTAAACTTAAAGACTGAAAGACTGGATGTTGGAAATGAGGATGAAGTTTAGCTTCAGGGGACTGTATGGAAGGCTGGGCTATTTTTGAAGATAGAAAATATAGGAAGTGGGGAGGGTGTGAGTAAAGGAATAGGTAAATGATGGTGTCCCTTTGGAAATATTTTTCATCTTTACTAAGATATATTTATTTTAAATATATTTAATGTTTTGGGTACCTACTAACACATCCAACAAATAGTTACCCATAGACAGTTTATAGAGAATTGAAACTCAAGATAGAGTTATAGTTGGGAGATAAAAAAAATTTAGGAGTTGTTAGTTGTTAAAATTACAGGGAGTTCATTGTACTGAAGTGGCTCTAATGCCTTGTCAGCTTACAAACACAAGTCAAAATCTAAACTAGACACAGTACATTTATATAGAGAAAATGAAACTTCAGAACAACTGATGACAAACAACAGACAAGGGTTTCCTGCATAAGGTAATCACTTAATCAAATAATTTTCTTGCTTTTGATTCCCTGTCTTTTCTATAAAAATCTCAACTGGCTCCTATTGGAAAAAGGCTCCTAACCACTCTTGATTTGGTGCTACCAGGTTCTAATCAATGTTTGCTCCAATAAACTCTTGAAAATCTAAATAATTCTCAGTTTATTTTTCTATATCAACAAATAGTTGAGGTTTGAGGCCACCATAGTCAGAATCACCCAGAAGGAGTTATTTATTTATTCCTTCTAAATTTTTGCTATCTTTTATTAATACATATTTAAAACCAAAGCAAAAGTAAACAAAACAGCACAATGAATCTCGATGTATTTCTCACCCATTTCAAAAAATAGATAGTAATGTTTAATTTTTTTTTTCAATCTGAAATAATGTGTTTTTTGAAATTTAACTACTTTTTCCTTTGAGTTTTTCTCAGAAATAATCCAAACATAAAGAAAAGTTATATGAATATGGTACACAGAAAAACACATAGATTTTACCCATATAGGTATTACCCATTTCTTGCATTATTTTACCTACTTTTGACCTCATTTGCTTTATTAAAATCTATATCCTGCAAGTCTTTTTTATAATCACTAACTGAAATATTATTGTTCCCCATAATGTGTTAATTTTAGCTGCAATGAACTTAAATAAAACCAACTTGTTCAACTGTAAGTGTGTTCCTGGTGGTTTTCAACTGGAGAGAATTTGCAGAAATAGAGGTTCCATCAAGACATGACTAAAGCCTTGACAGCCTTCAACAAGACCCTTAACTCAGTAATTGTGTGCACATCTGAGATCCTGTCTCTCTACCAGCACATGCTACTATTTCATTGAAGCCCTTTAGTTTTGTGAGAAGTTGTAACAGTGGATTATTTTGTATGTGGGTATTATTGTTAAATACAGACTGTTTCCAGCATAGAATATGAATCATAAGTTAGTATGGACATTAGATGTGATTGTGATGATACAGCAAGGGTCCATGGTCTCAGGTCTACAAATGACTGGCAAGGGATTAAACTGGAGACAGGTTATTTGACACATGTACTGTCTACCCCGTTAGGAAAATTCTTTAACTTCAAGCCTTAGAATGAATGCCCACTTGGAGCCTGTGGTCAACTCATTCACACAAAAAGGTCCTTGGACACTGAAACTCTAAAAAGAAAATGTCTCCTCTGGAACAGGATATCAGGATGAGCATAGCATAGCTGTGCACAGCAGGAGCCCAGGCTCCAGAGTCGTTGCTGTTTGGGAGAAGCCTCTTCACTTTTGTATCAGTTATTGGATTCTTTGGTCAAGTTTTCCTAGCTTCTTTAAAAGATGTCCACGCTCAACTTCTTGTGTTTTATTTTTGCAACTCCCTGTCCAAACTGCTTTCTGTTCTTCACCCAGTTTTTGAGGCTGAGGAACAAAAAGTAACCTCTGCTTTAAGGAGGTGGCAGTTAGTATACATTTTATTTTTTACTGTGATTTGTTCAAGGCCACATTTTACAAAATGTCTTGCTTTCCTTATTATTGTTTCTGTTATGGAAAACTCAATTAATGTGGTTTTGGTTTGATATAGAATAGTTTTTGAAATTATTGGGCCTGCTCTGGGAAAAAAATCTTAATTCAAATAATGTCAATAATTTCAAAGGTAAGACAATATCCAGAGACAGTTGTTCTGATCAGATGGCCTCGAGAAATTTCTGGGATATTCATATTTGAAATCTTCATTAATGAAAGTCTTTGAGTTAAGTCTAACTGAAATACAACATTATTCTTTGTACATTTTCATTATATAATGTTAACAAGCTTAGTTCAAACAAATGAATTAAGCTACTTTTTTACCATGCCTTTTCAATACTGTGATAATATTTATTAATTCAAACAACTTATGGGAGTCTATTATAACTTTCCCCCGGTTCAACATTCCATTTATAGACTTGTAAAAAAAGCCTAACTTTTAATAATTAAAAAATGTTTTAATTCATAAAAGAAAGAAGAAATAAACTGCTTCATAGTAAGCCTATTTCCTGTGCTGAGACGGGAAATGACTTATCTAAGCATGAGTCTTTTGTTTATGTTTACCTTTCAGATGATAAGTCATTCTATTATCTTGCCTCTTTTAAAGTCACAAATATAAAGTACAAAGAAAATTATGGAGTGAGACCCTCAAGAGAATTTACAGAAAGGAGTCATCAAATTGAGAGAATGGTAAGCCCAATAGAATTCTTTTTAAGTTTATGAATATGTTTTTCTGCCTTATGTTAAATGTGGTAGTTAGAGGAATTTAGCTTCTCTGTGCCTCAATTTCTATAAAATAAGAATAATATACTACATAGGTCATATGGTTGTGAGGATTAAATAACATATATAAAATACATAGAATAATTACATGTGTAATTAAATGTATATAGATTAGAGTAATGATTAGGCAAATGATTAGCACCTAAGGAAACTGTTGAAACAGATGTTCTTATTTATCACTTAGGTTTTTTTTTAATTTCCGTAAAAGGATATAAAGGGTCACTTGCAAGTATGTTTGTCTTTAATTCTTTATATCAACCTTAAATTTAATTATATTCCTCAAATATTTTGGTTCCCCTTAAAAGTATGCACTTATCAATACAGTTTTAACTTTTAAAGTGTATTAGGCAAGTTTACCTATCATAGCAGAAAGTCAAACAGAACAGTCTTCCATTTTTTGTTCGTTAAAACCATATTTAGAAAGAACATATTATTTGTTTAACAAAATTCAGTATATTAGCCTAGAGTATACTCAATAAAGCTTATGAGGATTTTTCCGGAACAAAGGAGTAATGACTATAGAAAGGGGAATGAAATAGTATGACTGCTTGTGGTTAGCTATTGACACTATTTCTGAATTAAAATATGAAGATTTAGCACTCCAACCATTCACTCACTGTACTCTCCTTTTTCTAAATTCTTCACAACAATTTATTCAGTTATCAATATTTACACTTTCATAGGTTGAATCTCAATATTGAAAACCAATAAGCAGTATTTTCATTTTCATAGCTGTTTAAATAGCATTTGTCATTTATCAGAAGTGTTTTTTATAATTATATTGCCACAGTTCTAAATGCCATTCAAAGAAATAACTTTGAAAAGACTCACTCTTGCTTTAAGCCTTCTGCTATGTCTTTGGATATGCCCAAGGTCTCAAAATATTTTTATTTCTTTAATTATTTTTTATCAAAACTTTATGCTTCCTGCTTCAATTTAAACTGGTTGCTTTCTAGGTCCACTTCAGAGAGGTAACCTGGGTCAGGACAGGACTACTCTAGTATGTGAGATCCATTGCTTCTTGGATCCCATGTTTGCCATACTATGGTATGTTATGTCCTCAAGTTTCTTAAGAAAAAAAGGGCCTGGGAGATAAAAGTCCTTCATTCTAATTCAATTCAATGGCTAGTTTGAATATAGGCCTTTAAATTGAAAACCATTTCCCTTCAGACTATCTCCAGGTCTTGCTTGGGATAAGAAATTGCTGATAAGAAATTAGGTTGCTTGTTGGGTGATCTTGTCGCTTCCTAGAAGCTTTTGTACTCCCCCCCCTTTTATTTTTTCCAATTTCTAAAGTTCCTTAATGATATATCTTGTTTGTTTGTTTGTTTGTTTATTTTTGTTGGGATAATATTATACTTTAAAAAGTACATGAAACATCTTAGGGAACAACTATAAAGCAAATATCCAAGAACCCACCATTCAATTTCAGAAATAGAACTTTACCAGTACCTCAGAAACCTCTATATGTTCTTCCTCTCTCTTCTTCAGAGGAAAAAAGCTATTTTGTATTTATATTTAATCATTCTATTGTTTTATTACCTATGTCTGTATCCCCAAATAGTTTATGGTGAAATTTTGTATCTTTTGGACTTTATGTAAATGGAATCATATCATGTCATTCTATACTTGCATTCTTCAGCATTGTATTTTCAATATATTTCCACTTGATACATGTGGCTACAGTTTATTTTCACTTTTGTGTGGAATGCCCTAGAAAGAATAGACCATTATATATTCATTCATTTTATGGTTGACAGACATTTGGGATTGTTTTCACTTCTTAGAGTTATGAATGCAGCTAATTAACATCCTTACAGTTTAGCACATGTGCTTCTAGTGCATGTGCAAGAGCCTCTCTAGGTCATAAGTCAGTTGGGTCCCAGGGGATGATGAGACTCAACTTTAGCAGATTTTAACCAATGTCATTCCATTGGGTTTGTAGACATTTGCATTACTAACAGGAGTAGTTGAAAGTTCATGTTAGCCCTACTTTTTCTTGTGGAAAAAAAAACAAACACTTGTTTTGTGATTTAACATATGATCTATCCTGGAATGTTTCATGCATGCTGGAGAACATATATTCTGTTGTTATTTGATGGAATGTCTTGTATATGTCTTTTCAGTCCATTTAGTTGGTCAAGTTCACAGTTTTAAGAATTTTCTCTCTGGATGATCTGTTTACTGTTGAAAGTGGAGTAATGAAATCCTCTACTACTATCATATTGCTGACTATTTCTCTCTACATTTTGGTTTATATTTGTTTTATATATTGAGGTGTTCCAATGTTGGATTCAGCAATTTTTTTAAAGACTTATTGTCTTTAGTATCCTTGGCTGCTTCAAAGACCATCTAGGGTCCCAGAGTCAGATGTGTGGGAGGGTTTGCCATGGAACTGTTTTGTTTAATAACTGGGTTTGTGTTTTAGCAGTTCTCTATGATTTTTGGCAAATTTTAAAAATGACTGATATAGTAATTAAAACAAGAGAATATTGTTTTCATGCTATGAATTTCTAGTTTGATTATATTAAAATTAATGAAGTGTGACTAAGTACAATACAGAAAGGAATTGCATAGTACCATTATAGGGCTAGCACTGAACTAGTTATAATTCTAACACAGACTTAGCTTCACTTTCCAATTGGAAACATTAAGTAGTTAGGCCACTCCTGATAGGATCCATATCTCAGGGTCAGAGCTCTAAAAATTTATCTGTTCATAATTAAATACAAACAGAAATTCTGATGTGATAAACTGGTTTCCACATCTTCTATAAATTAGCCTTCATTTGGGAACCAATGTAAAGAGTAATCCCAAATTTAATGCTATAAATCAGTTATTATTAGCTAAGAAGATGATTTACACAATGAAGACTGAAAATTTCTCATGACTCCCACTGTGCAGAATTTTCACTGTTGAATATCTATAGATCTTGAATCTTCATATGTTTCAATAATAGAAGATCAGTTTGAAGTACAATGATGAGCATTAGTTTATAAAGTAACCTAGATTATACTATATGGTGTCAAATTTATTATTCAAAAAATATGATATTGAAATAAAAATGCTTAAGATATTTACACTGTAAGAGTTAATAGAAGTGAACACATGTTACTGGAAAAATCCATTTATTGTCCTCAATGCCTCAAAGTATGGAACATTAATATTTCATATTTTGTTTTATTTTGCTTCTTCCTGTGTGTAAATCTTGAGTGTTCTTTTTGCACTAGATAAAAATGTTTGAGTTTTAAGCAAGTGATTTAATCATGTGCAGTTTGGCTGACTCTGTCTCAAATCAAAATACTTGCTGGCAACACTGACACTTTTCCCCCAAAAAATGTTTACATTTCTCTTGTATCTAAGTGATTTTAGAGTCGGTTTAGTTTGTTTGCTCAGATAGGCAGAAAAAATACACTAATCAGTTTTGAATGTGAATTGCAAATGGTGTTCAACTGGAGGATTTTTTTTATATTATTTGTAAAGATAATCAATTGACCTCAGATAAATGGTTACTCATTAACACAATTAGGTTATGTAGGAAATATATAAGATAGAAAAGTGGGTGACCACTGGTGAGTAATTAAAAAAAAGCAGAAAAAAGTTTTTCATTGCAAAATAAAATAAAATATTTTAAAAAATAACAGTTTTCTATCATACCACTTTTTATTATGACCTTTATGTTCTAAAGTTGTAACAACTAAATTTGAAGTATATCTTTAAAAATTTTTTACTATTCTAAGGAAACAATACTATTTTATATACAATAAAAAATCACCTTTGGAAAAAAACTAGTATCTCTAAAAACACTTTCAATTTATTAACTCTTTTCCTGGCTACATACTAAAAAAAAAAATCGCACTTTCAAATTGAAAAATGTGTGGTCGTCTATCTTTGAAAGAATGGACTTGGTGAAATAAACGTTTAGCACAGACCTTTCTCTAGTCCCAATTTATTCTGACATTGGTTGGATCACAGAAGTAGAGTCTGTGAAGGTTGTTATTGGTTAAGCGGGTTTATTAACCAAGTTTTCACACACATACATACAAATTGTAATGAAGTGAGGGCAAGAGGAAAGGACAGAGGACAAAAGCAGACGAAAGTATGGTTTCATAATTGCAGCCCAGCCTGATTTCCCTGGGACATGTGGAGTCTAAATTACATCACAGAGGTGGTTCTGCCCAGAGTTAAGAGGGCTGGGTTGCTTGTGTTATATTAAGAGCTTCTCAGGGAAGGTGGAGCCTAGGTCCCAGATGGCGCTGGGTGAGATGTGCAGTGAGATGAGGGCAGGCCTCAGGAGAAGTGCACATTTGAGCTGTTCCCAGTCAGCACTTACAGAAACTGGGAGTTGGGCACACCTGCCCAGCATATGCAGTTTCAGTAGGGAACAGATACCTGGAACAATTTTCTTTCATCATAATTCATCATCATTTAAGTGAATTTAGCTTCTTAATAAAGAACAATTTTATTTGCTGGTGATTATAGATAAAAATTGTTCATTGGCCTAGGCCTCTAGATCATCTGAGGCATGATCTTGACTATGCTGCCCTTTCTTTCATTGCTCTGTAAATTGTTCATTCCATAATAAATAGAATGCTTCTGGTAGAAAGTCAAAGAAGCCCAATTAACTAGTTAAATATGAAAGAAGAAAAGAGAGGGAGGGAGGAAAGGAGGGAGGGAAGAGATTGTTGGCTGTGAGAAATTCCAAGTTTATATAGTACTGTCCTTTATTGGGGTTTATAGTGTGGTTTATATATAGACATTTGTTCATGGAAAAGAATATAAACTGAACATTTATGCAATAAGATGATGTGACAACATGAGAACAGCCACAGTGCAGAATATGACTGTCAAATGTGTGGATTAAACCATCAATATTTTAGGAGATCAGAGGAAGGAAAATTCCCTTTGAGAAGCAAAAGAGAGGGAATGGATAAGAAATTTGCTTTGTTGGTGTATCTGCTGGTACATGTTCCCCTGACAGTACCAGGAAATCTTCATAAATTGCTTGATTTATTAACATAGGTGGACCTAGAAAGGGATTCCCTAGTTGGCATCCAGTAGCTACTTATTTTTCATGAGGACTTAATCTGCATATAGTTCCCAGCCAGAGGGGAGGTGCAAGCTGAAGTTTGTCAAAGATAGTAATTGGATATACTATTAGTAGACAGAGCTACACATTTTCTTTCCAACATTTTTTTTGATGCTGAAGTTCAAACCAAGGACAATTGCTATCTAATTTTAAGGTGAACTATTTTTTCCATCTTAATATGAACTGAGATACTATCTTGTCTTAAATGGAACAATCTCTAATAAAATATTCTTTGAACCATAAGAGGTCTATAATTACTTTTTATAATTTGGACTAAATTTAATATTACTAAGATACTGAATATCTCGGGAAAATACTAGTATAAGCTAGACTTCAGAAATTTCTTAAAATGATTAGGTATCGAAAGGAACAGTTTCTTTAGACCTATTAAACTAAGAAGCAGGGAAAAAAGCAGCCTCACAGGAGGATATGTTTTATCAGGTTTATTTAGATTTAGGGGGTAAATGACATATTTAAGGCATCCTTTAAGAATTTCCTGCTCACACCATTCTGAACATCTGTCATCAAATATATAAGTAACTCAAGATTGTCAGTGTCAGATATGTTTTCATTCATATATTTATAACACAAGACCTAGAACCATATTCCTGAGTTCATATTCCAGGTCCATTACTTCCCATGTCACCTTAAGAAAGTTTACTTAACTATCCTGAACCCCAGTTTCTCATCTGTAAATGAGACTGATATGAATAAAGTGTTTTCTTCATTAAGGTGGTATGAGGTTTAAACAAATTGATTGGTCCAATGCCTACCATGTAATATGGACTTGATCCATGATAGCTGTATCATTAGTGGGCACATCAAGACTGTGCTGTACCAGAATCTGACCATTTCTAAATAGCAGTTGATACCTCAGGATGCCAAGGTATATCAAAATTCTATTTTAGTTTGAGAGCATTCTTGTGTTTAATTTCTTATACACGAATATGACAGACTCCTGATCCTTTCCAGTGGCTTTATGTATACAGTTAAAACTTTCAGAGACCATTTATATAATATCAGAGCTCAAAACCATAGAAAGATACTATCTCATATCCACAAGAATGGCCTACATCAAAAATGCCAGAAACAATAAATGTTGGTGAGGGTGTGGGGGAGAAGGACACTTGTACAGTTTGGTGGATATGTAGACTGATTCAATCCCTATGGAAAACAGTGTGGAGATTCCTCAAAATATTAAAAATCAGCCTACCATATGACCCACCAATTCTACGCCTAGGTTATCTACTCAAGGAATATAAAAATATTAATTTGATGGGATATATGAACTCCTATGTTCACTCCAACCCTACTCATAAGAGCTAAGTTACTGAAACAACCTAAATGCCTAAAGACAGAAGAGTGAATCAGAAAAATGTGGTATATGTAATGGAATACTACTCAGCTATAAAAAGATAATCTCTTGCCATTTATGACCACAATGAGCAAACTAGAGAGGATAGTTCTAGGTGAGATAAGTCAGAAGACAAATACTAGGTGGTTTCACTTTTATGTGTAATCTAGAGAAACAAAAGAAAGGATCCCAGAAACAAACCAATGATAAACCCTTAACATCTAACTACAAAATAGAGGCAGGGTGGGAATAGGGGACAGAGGAGGCCCAATGGAACATGGTAGATGATTTTTAAGACACTAGTGTTGGGCATAGTATGAAAACATATTTTTGTAGAGATTTAAATCTATAGCCCTCAAAGCTGATACAATGAAGTTAACCAACTTTACCTCAATAAACATATCTCAACAAACATAAAGTGAGGGTAAAAATATTCTAAATAAACTTTTAAACACTACTCTAAGGCAAATTATACAGCTATACCCACCCAAAAATGAAAAAATAAAACAAAAGCCTAGAGACATCAAATCTGATTTTCTCCCTGTTCTCTGAGATGGAAACAAACTGAGTTCAATACAGCTCAATGAAATCAGTCATAAATGATTTAATGCATTAGTGATCCAAACCCCAGGTATGACCTGTCATCAGAGTGGGGGTGACCACTGGGTCTCCTGTCTCCTACCTTGCTTTAGAGTCCCCTATAAAACAAAAGATGTGTTTTATCTCTTCTTTTTACTATATTGTGGATTCTTAATTCAGTTACTCACTCATTCATTCATGGATTTATTCATCAGATATACATTAAATGTTTCCTGGGGGCCAGGTAGAAGATACAGAGTTGAATCAAATATACTCCCTACTATCACACAACTCACAGTCTAGGGTGCGAAAGACACAGCTCTAAATCCATGTGATAACTGCAAAATAGAATCATGTGTAAGATACTAGGAGACTCGAAGGGTTCAATTTTGAGGAGAGGAGGTCAAAGATGACTTGTTAGTGGCATTTCTGAAGAAAGACAGTTTTCACTGAAGAAATTTGCCTGAGAGAAAGGGAGTATTCTAAGAAGAGGGAAATGACTCTGTGGAGTCATGAAGGTGTGAACAAGTCTAGTGGGATTAGGAAAGTGTAGATGATTCAGTGGGTAAGAAAATATGTTTTGAAGGTGAGGGTGAGGCAAGGGTCAACAGAGGGGTAATGTTGTGGAATTCAAACTGTGGGAGATATGCTCGAAGCTGGAATCTAATATACTTACATTTGCAGGTTTGGGATTGCTCGTGGTTGCTAGCATTGTCAGGGAGCAGCTGAGAGGAGGAAAGATAAACCGGAATGGAATTGGGATTTTAGGAGCAGGCAGGCTCTCTCTTGGTTGTCTTAGGCGAGGAAGAATTCAACATGGAGACCAAAGTTACAGAAAAGCAAGAGATTTATCGATAGATAAGAGAAAGGACAGAGATGTCCTAAATGGGTAGCCACTGAGGGGCTGAAAAGCAGTTTATATAGGTATAATGGGCAAATAGTGGAGGTTGGGTCTTGGGTATCTGCACATTGTGTCTCTCACAGATTAGTTTTCCATAAATGTGTTGTTTTATTTCTGGGCTCTCAATTCTATTCCATTGGCCTGTGTGTTTTTGTTCCAGTACCATGCTGTTTTAATTATTATAGCTTTAGAGTATAGTTTAAAATCTGGACGCATGAGACTTCCATTTTTTCCCTTTTTATTCAGCAGAGTTTTGTCTTTTTAAAAAACAAAGGCAAGTTTTAAAAGCAGGTTCTTTTGTGGTTCCAAACGAACTTCAGTGATATTTGTTCTATTTCTTTGAAAAGAGTGCATTTGGTGTTGGGAAAATTTGGACTGCCACATACAAAAAGAGAAAGCTGATTTTAGACCATGCTGGTAGGATTGAGGAAGGCAGGTGGATTTAATACTTGGGAGGTAAACTCAATGAACGTTGTTACTAGTTTAGAGTAGTCAGGCAGAGGGAGGGATTTTATAGAAAGGAAGACAATATTCCCTTTCCCTTAAGAATGTAGTAATTGTAGGGCAAAACTTGCCATGGAAGTGGGACATAGGTAAGTTATATGAACCTGAAATTTCTGATCTGAAACTCAGCCCAGTGTTTTCTGACATAAATGCAGTGCTTCAGCAGATCCCTTTAGCAAGTCAGTTCATTGATCATCCAAAATTCTTCAATTGTTGAGGGTGGAAATGCTAAGTAATAAAATGCTGATGGTGTGGAGGGTGGTGAAACCTATTCCCAGGTTCCAGTTGTCAAAGTGTGTCTGGTACAGAAAGGTGGCTACAAGTGAGGGTGTTTGTGTCACATGATAGAGGTTATTATATATTTTGTTGAATACTCTAGCAATAGGATAATAATAAATTGATATCAATAGTGGACTAGGTGCCATATATGAGAATAAGGCAAATTTAGCCTGGATGGGTTTTCTTAAATGTGAGGATGTTGCCCCCACCTTTAGAGAAGCGGAGGAATCTATACTTCCAAAATATTAACAATGATGTACACCAATGTTACCTCAATTAAAAAAATAAATTAAAAAAACCCCACAGATATCTTAATTCATTTGATCATAACCAAAGTGAACATTATTAATAGTTTGTGATATGCCAGGTGAAGTATGAAATGTGTGATATACATTATTTCATTTGATTCTCAAAATAATATCTCGGTAGTTATTATTTTATAGAGGCTTAGCAAAGTTGAACAATTTTGTTAAGTTTGTTTCATTCTCAAGGGTTAGAATTTGATTTAGATTTGCCAGGTGTGCATAAACCATTTCACATGTCTAGGAATAAACTAAAATCCGTGTCTTTGCCTCAACTCTCTAGGTAAGATGAGGAGTAACATTTTTTTTAAAGACTAATGCTTCTTATTTTTAATTTTCCTAATCAGATGTCTAGGATATTTCGACGTGATACTACTGGAGGGGGTCAGTTTATCAACTCTCATGTTGTCAGAATAAGGTATGGAAATTTGGTTTGCAACATAAAACCATTATCGTTAAGAACCATTTGATCCTTAAGAACACAACCACTCAACTCCACTGAGTAAACCTTTGCAAGGCATAAAGATTTCATAAATCCTGAGCAGCCCAGTCTATACTACCTATTTCCCAGCATTCTCTTATAAAACAGAAAGGTGTAAAGTGCTCTACAATAATAGACAATGTCAGCTACTAGATTAAAAAAAAGGCATTCACCAAGAGAAGGAAGGGAAGGGAGAGATAGTGCTGGTGCTGATATACCTTGCTCCTTAAACTAGAAGCTAAGCAGAATTTACATCAATTCTTTTTGACTGTCCTCATTTTAAACACATCCATCAATCAGACTATTACTTTCTCTGCAATATTATTTTTCCTCAGTGTTATTGCATTTTATGGTCATTTTGATGCCTATTCAGTTTTATGCTGTGAAGAAAGACAGTATATGTAAATTGAATATACACTTGTTGTCAGAGACTACAGTAAATCACTAGAGTCCATTCATTTAGGATTGCATTTTTTGAGATATTCAAATGACTTGGCATTTTCAAATATATTGTTTTCTACTTAATTTGATGAAAATACTATTTTTTTCTCTAGCTCTCAAGCAACACACAAATATGTGCATATATATGTATATAAACACATATATACTTATTTGTCTCATTCACTTCTTGATGGTAAAGGACATATACATTTAGTTAGAGAGGACATGCCTTTTATTTCCCTTTATCCCTCTCTGTTTTTGTTCCTCCCTTTCATTTCTCTCTCCCTTCCTCCCTTCTGTTATCCCTCTCTTCCTTCCTTTTTTCTTTTTTTTTCTGTTTGTATGAGCCAACTTAAAGTTATTCTCGAAAAACAACTAGAAGCTTTCAAAATCTACACATTACAGTATAAATTTATTCATTTGAATATCTTATCAAATAGATCCCTTATATAACTACTTTCTTTAATTGTCCACTTATCGAACACACATTAACAGACTACCAAGCCCCACAACCTCAATGACTTAACTCAATAAAGGTTTATTTCCTTTCCATGCTGCAGTCCAAAAAAGTCAGAAGTGGTACCCAGGGATGTGGGTGTTGGTGAGGATTGTGGAATAAAGACTGTGGAACTTCTACATCTGGCTAGCGAATAAGGGAGACTAAAAGCATGGTGGATGGTACAGGGAGTTTTCAGGGTCTGGGACATGAATGAAGGACATGCGATTGCCAAGATATCACTAGAGAGTTTTAATAAACTGTAGAGGAGGCTAGGAATTGAAATCTAGCTCTTTTCTCAGGAGGCAGAGACAAGTGGATTTGATGAACAGAGTGTTGTCTCTGCCATAGCAGTACTGAAGTATCACGATTGTGGGTATAACATGGACTCACAGTATCTTAAAAAGCAAATAATTTAAATGCACAAAAGGTTTAATTTCACACACACTGCCTCCTTCCATAACCTCCTATAGATTATAAACTAAGGAAGGGGGAGAGAACAATTTTTTTCAGCCTTGTATCTTAGCCAGTATACCTAAAGATAATTTTAGTAATCTGATATATGCTTATGCCATGTTTTTTTTAAATTTAGTGTGAATCTTAATGGATAAAAGGAGTTAACGATTAGAGAACAAACTTTCTGATTTTCTATTTCTCTACATTTTTACTTCAGTCCAGATGAACACGGTGTGAACATTGTTATGGTGCTCATGTTTCGATACCCATCTACTAGTAGTACCGAGATAATCAAGAAAAAAATTGAAAGAATTTTATATCAAAGTCTGAAGACAAAACAGTTGCCTTTGACTATAAACAAATCATCATTTACACTCACATGTAAGTCCTTTCATCATCTTTGTGATTCCCTCCCGACCCTCCTTATTTTTCATAAAAATGTAGGTCAATGTATTCTCTCATTTAAGAATCTAGTGGGTATTAGTATGTGTGTATATGTGTATCAATGTGGAATAAAGCTATAAAAATTAAGATATAAGGTAAAATTTAGATATAAATTTAGGGTATAACATAAAATTTAGTTTTTTGAATTTTTTTTCATATTTGACTAAGATTTTTGCAAAAGTTTCTAAATTGTTCCCTTTACATTATCATTTTGGATCTTTTCAAAATCATGAAGGCATTGGTATTGTTTTCATCATTTTAAAGAAACTGGAATACGAGGAAGATACAAGGCATGGGACTAACAAGCCATGGGGGAAAAACTAAAGCACAAGAACTCTGACCTTCAGCGCTCTTGACAAGTCAGTACTTGGAGTTAACTGCTTTGGTATCAAAGACACTGTTGAAAGAAACATTGATCTGTCAAGAGTTTCTCTAGCTTATTTCCAATTTTAAAACAATTCTATTTTATTTATTCCACAGGAAACAAAATCAAGAAAGTTGTTTTGTTTTCTCCCATAAATGAAAGAAGATGAGGTTCAAAAAGATTAAGAAACTAAAATTACCTCATAACTAGTTGGAATCCAAGTTGAAAGGCATTTCTATTTTTTTACACCAATATATAATTAGAAATAGTAAAATAATATTTTTCAAGTAAGATTATAATTACCAAGGTCATATACTTACTAAATTCTGGTAGGATTCAGAACTCACAGTTCTCTTTTGGGAAAGTTAATGTTACTGAGAAAATCATCACATAGTTCTCTATTTTCTCTCTGACAAACAAAAAACAAACAAACCAAAAAAAAAAAAAAATCCAGTGAAATGGAGTTTGAACATAGCCTAATTTTAAAGCAAAAAAGATGATGAAAAAGAGGTGAGACACACAGTGAAAGAAGTTGTGGTACATGTGGGTTCCCTGAACTAGTTGTATATGAAAGAGCTCATGTCTCTAGTGCCTTCCACATAGTCACCATGACAGAGAATCCTCAGTGAGAGTAGATCATCAACCTGCATTTACTGAATTCCTACCTTCTGTATACATGGGCCTGAAAATTTAACTGTGAGCAGTCTGTGATGCCTTTAACTTCCAATAGTTGAATTTTGAACAACGGCCACTGGACATTTGCCCAACAAACATCGACTGCTATATCTAGTGTAGCGAATATCAATTGTGATATGAATTGAGATTGCTCCCTTGAGTTATATACTACAGCTCACAAAGAAATCAATACGGACATTTATTTATTCTTACCATTCTTTCCTAATTCCTTTTTCTGATTTCACAGCAAAAATCAGAAAACAACAAAATGCTCTCTTTATTTTAAAGTAAAATTTTACATTTTGGATGAAATCAGAGTTATAATATAAATTACTGGAGTATAAAATATCATGCTCCCTTGAAATATGGATGTTTTAGATAATGAACATTTAGATAATTATCATTTAAAAATTGCATGAAAATAGGAACATATTCTTCTACCAGTTAATTCATGTTTTGTTTATTCCAGCTATCGACAGCAAAAAGATGAGGAATCTACTCAACAGCCGTAAGTCCTAAAATCCACAATTCACTATTTCATAGTAAAGATCGTGAAAAAAGCCACATAGTTAGAAATAGAATTTCCAAGCTTTTTTTTAGCTCACTTTGTATTTTTTTCATTTTAAAAATATTTTTATTATTTGTTCATTTTTATTAAGGTGAAACATCAGTTTACACCATGATAAATAATTTAGAGGTACAGGATCTCCTCTTTCAAATATTTTTCATACCACACCTAAAACCAAGACATCCAGTTGACCACAGTCCACTGTGCTTCCTCCCTGCTGTGTTCTCTCTCTCCTCCTGTACCTGTCTTTTTTTTTTTGTAAGCCAAACATTTAATGTTTTTATTGTTTAATATTTTAAAAAATATTTAAATTTATAAATTTACACTAAATACAATTTTAAGTTTTATATTTTATGGAAAACAGTAAAATTACAAACTATTCTTGACGTTACCAAATATGTAACTATATTTCTAACACTACTTTATCATTCTTTTAAAATACTTCTTTTAATATTCTCTAACAATTCAAGATAAAATTTTAAAATGATAGGATTTTTTTTCTTATTAAAATTTCTTAGTTTTCTTGCATTTTTGATAAAATATCTGGCATGTACATTTTCTACCTACCCCTTCCATTACTTTTATTTTAAATTCTTCTAGAATTATTAGGTTAAAAACTTTCCTATGAATTCTATACATTAGAATTCTATACATTCTTACCCCTGAGACTGAATGCTTAGGAAGAGTAATAAACACAATGGTTTGTTGAAGTATTTGTACTCAGTGCATAAAAGGCATACATTGTCCTCCTTTGCATTAAAACAGACTCGTATATATTTCTTTGCCAGGCTGTGGAATAAGGATGACGTCTTCAAACATGCCATTACCAGCATCATCCTCTACTGCAAGGATTGTCCATGGACGGGAAACAGCCCTAGAAGGAGAGTGGCCCTGGCAAGCCAGCCTGCAGCTCATAGGGGCAGGTCATCAGTGTGGTGCCAGCCTCATCAGTAACACGTGGTTGGTGACAGCAGCTCACTGCTTCCGCAAGTAAGATCACAGGGCTGCTGTGAGTCTTCTTTTCCCAGTCAACAGTTGTTAATGATTCAGTGCTTGGGAAGAGTCTAGTTTCAGCAGTTTATCTATCCTCTGTGATACTTAGAATGAACCCTGCCCTGCCCCTTAAAATGCTTGCTGTGTGCCCATCATGTTCTTCCTCTCTCCCTTCTCTCAATATCTATAATTAATTTAGATCACTCATATGGTTCTTACTGTATATTTTCCCATATTATCATGCAATTAGTGCCATCTTTCCTATATCATAAATTATTTTAATGTAAAGACTGACTTTATGTCCATGAAAAGTTATCCCAGTCTTTGTGAAACAGCGTGGGCTAGGGAAAGAGTTCTTGACAAATATTAGTAGACCTGGGCCATGTCTGACACTGACCAGCTGGATATGCCAGCCACCTGTATGTCATTAACTCAGTCTCAAGTTCCTTATCCACAAAATATATTGAACTGTAACTATTACATGAGGCTTTCTTTCTGGTTGATAATGAATGAAGAGATGGGGTATTTCTATTTTATCTCCTCAGTTCATTTATAAGGTTCTTAAGGATTGAAGTACCAAGTCTTCATATTTCCCAGCATTCTAGCTTTCAAACGAATGCTTCAGCCCTAAGATTTCAGATTCAGACAGTCTTTTTTAAAATGAAAGTGAAATAGTTTAGAGAGCCATCTTCTGTATCTCCCCCACATTACCTGACTCTCTGCTCTGCCTGATCATCTCTGGGATATTGTAGAGTCCTTTGAAAATCACTGATATTTTGTTCTTTTTTTTTTTTAATTGCTCTTTAACATTTCTGAGTCACCAGCTCAGTAATCCTACATGAACAAGGAAATCCACTTTATGAATTCTCCTTCATGTTATTTCCTTCTACCTAATTTTCCTTTACATGGAGAATTTAAAGTTTCGATGTATTTCTAGCCATTCTTGATGGGGAAATTAGAAAAAGAGGAAACTGGGCTTTGGGAAAGAACAGGGAAGTAAAGAGATCATAGGACTAAGTAGAATTTGTTTGTAACATAACCCTTTAGGACAGCAAAGTATGTGTGTTGAGAGCTAGTCTCAAAAACAGCAAGAAAAATCACAAGGCAGTGAAAGTGTAACAGCATGATGTTGATTTAGGGATCTTAGCCTTGACATTGGGGCAAAGTTTAGGCATAGGACAGAAACAACCCAGTGGACACATGAGGGCTTGTGAAGCAGATAAATTACACTTTGTCTCAAAGATCACAATAAGATTCAGGAAGCAAATGCTAACAAGTGAATCATGAAGTAAAAATGAATGAAGTCTCTGAGACAGAGGGAATACGGTTTTTAGTATGCATATTATCCAAAGTCAATCAAAATCAATTTCTATGTTTCATTTAAAATATGGAAGAGAATTTGAAGCGTTTCTAACAAATTAAATGATTGGAAAATAATTGTAAGGTATCCACTATTATTGTCAATCCAAATAAGCATGCCATTTCATTAAGTTGCTGTGCTTTTTATTTATAGAGGGTGTAAAATATTTTTCAGGGCTTTTATATTCTCACATGTGTCATTAATATTTGTCACCTCATTTTACTGTATCATCAACTGTGAATTCTCTCACCATTGGGATTTTTCAGGAGCATAATCCCAATAGTAGGGGAGAATAATAGTCTCATATTTTTTAAAGGATACAATCAAGCATCACAAATCTTACCCTTTAATTTTTTGCAGAAATAAAGACCCCCGTCAGTGGATTGTTACTTTTGGTACAACTATAACTCCACCCACAGTGCAACGACGGGTAGGAAGAATTATCCTTCATGAAAATTACCGCAAAGAAACAAATGAAAATGACATTGCTTTGGCTCAGCTTTCCACCCGAGTTGAGTTTTCAAATATAGTCCAGAGAGTTTGTCTTCCAGATTCACTTATAAAGTTACCACCTAAGACAAGTGTTTTTGTTACAGGATTTGGATCCATTGTAGATGATGGTGAGTAGTTAAACCTAATTTACTTGGTAAAGATTTGTCTTGAGTTTTAAAAGCTGCCTTAGGGAATCCTAAGGGATTGAAGCATAAAATGATGTTGATGCTTCAAATGTGTATGACCATGAGGAGATCAGGTTTCCACAGGTCAAATCATAAAAGGAATCAGGTCCCTAATCTTTAGACATTCAAAATTACCTGGAGCTAGTTTTAAAAGGGGGGAAAGTGAATATAGAAGACAGAAATCTGACTGCATTAGGCTGTAAGAATGGGCAGAATACTATGCGACTACCAGGAAGTGTGTGATTCCAAATTCTGTATTTCCAAGATATAAATATTTTGGTTTAGTATGTACCGCAAGGCACAACCCTAATGGTAGCTCCCCCCCCACCGCCAAATCCTTCTTCATTTTAAAGAGGACTTATAATAATCACACACATGAAAGTGTTTAAGAATTTTCATTTTGTTTAGTTAATAGATTATTTTTCTTCTGTTCTACTTCCTAGGGGATTAAACATTACCAGTTCTAATTTTATATACTGAATATCCCAACTTAAGATTTCTAGGTACTAGTTCATTCTGCTTTAAAGGAGGATTAATTAAATATTTTAAAATAATAGAAAATAAGAAATGGTTAAGATTCTTTCAGAGATATCCTAAAGAAAGTAGGAAATAAATGCTAATATATCTTATTATTTATTCATGTCTTTATTATTTACTCATTTTTTAAATGGACGTAACACTGGTGTGCAGCACTATATATTTTAGGAGTACAGGTTCACACTTCTTCAGATGTATGTTACCACACTGTCCTCACCAACAAAGAGCAAATAAAACCCCACCATAGTCCATTGTATCCCCATCAAGCTTTGCTCATAACCTTCTTTCCCTCTGGTAACCTCAGTTCTGCAATCAGAAACCAATGGTTTGTTTTTATTTGATCTGTTACTTTGCTTTATTTTTTTTACATTCTATGTAGGAGCGAAATCATCTGACATTTGTCTTTCTCCTTCTGACTTATTTTGCCTACTGTAATCCCCTCATTCATGTTTTTGCTGGAAGATTTCATATGCTTTTTAATAGCTGAGGAGTAGTTCATTGTTTATATACCATCTTTTTATCTAGTTATTCATCAGGGGACACAGATTATTTCTGTAACTTGGTTGTTGTAAATAGTGCTGCAGTGAACATAGGGATGCATTTATCTTGTTGTTCTGCTGTTTTTATATTTTTCAGAAAGATACCTATACGTGAAATTGCTGGGTCATATGGTAGATCTATTTTTTAATTTTTTGAGGAACTTCCATCCTGTTTTCCATAGAAGCTTGACCAGTTTACATTCCTGCCAACAGTGAATGAGTGTTCCTTTTTCTTCACACCCTCACAATTTTTTTCTGGTATTTTTAATATAGAATATTATCAGTGGTGTGAGGTGATATGTCACGATGGGTTAGGTTTGCATTTGCCTTATTATAAGTTATGGTGAGCCATTTTTCACATACCTTTTAGCTATCTGTATGTCTTCTTGAGGAAATGTCTATTTAGCTCTTCTTCCCATTTCTTGATTATTTGCTTTGTTTTTCTTGAGTTATATGAGTTCTTTGTTGATTGTGAATAGTAGCCTCATGTCAAATGTATGCTGTTCAATTATTTTCTCATTCAATAGGGTATCTTTTTGTTTCAATAGGGTGTCTTTGTAGTTTCTTTGGCTGCACAGAAACTTTTTAGTTTTCTGTAGTTCTATTTATCTATTTTGGTCTCTGCTTCCCTTGCCAGTGGAGTCATTGGACTCCTTAACTGCAGCCTAACTCTGATATGAGCAGGTTCTACAAGTAGAATTTTCATCCAGAGACTCAGGCAAGGGCAGAGTTATTGGGCTAGAGGGATTTGTGGGCTCAGGATAAGGGCAGATTACTCTGGGTAATCACAGTCCTAGTAGCAGATAGGCTACCTAGAAGCTCTTGGAGCTCAGCAGGGAGAGGGAGACTGGTGTCTGAAGGGCTAGCTGGTCACAAGCCCCAGAAAAAAGCTGTGACTATGGCCTGCCTTCAATCAATGAAGTCTTCAGAGCCAAGATGGGCAGAGGTGGGTGTTTCTCAAAGCGCTCGGTAGCTGGTGGGGCATATTGTGATCACTGCCCATTCCCACCAAGTTCCACAAACAAGTTTTTTCCTGGAAGCTCAAGCTCCAGCAGTTACTGCATGCTGGTACTACTTCATTGTAAGAACTAACTGGAAGCCACAAAATCCCATGATGGGCAAGGGATAAAATGATGCACCTTTGATTCTGACTTCTTATTTGATTGTAAACAGTATAGCATCCACTAGTGTCAGAACTCCACAGTCACAAGATTGCCTAGAGAAGGTGTCTAAAATTGGGAAGAGGTAACACAAAGACCCTGCTCCTTCTCCATCGTGAACTCTTCTTTTTTAGCCAAAGTATATTGTAATCAACCTTTTCTTTCCCCTGGACAGAACTCTATTATATGTAAAATTTCTCAAATATCCCATGCATCTCTAACTCGACTTTGTGAGAAGTTGTTATAAGTCTCCTTTCACATTCTCTTCCCTTTTTAGGCTCACAGCTACTCACTGATAGCTTCGATCTGTACCCCGGGCATCTGTTCTGTTTCCCATTTCAATACATCCCTAAGTAAGCACACTATAATCTAGATTAAGGCAATAGCTCCATGCAATTCATATCCTGGTTTCTAGTTGAATATATTTTGGAAAACCAA
The DNA here is from genome assembly GCA_004024925.1 of Scalopus aquaticus. NCBI lineage: Eukaryota > Metazoa > Chordata > Mammalia > Eulipotyphla > Talpidae > Scalopus > Scalopus aquaticus. Next base: position 59,220 of record PVIJ01005823.1, on the reverse strand, counting down.
AGAGCTTCCCTAAGTCTTGATATTCTTAAATGGAAAAACGTGCCAATTGAGCAAGATCTGTGTCATAAACTCTCTTCTCATGAAAAAAAAAATATGTATATTGTATATAGTTTCAAGGGTTCCAATAGCTTGAAGATGCATTAAAATACAATATATCAGGGGATGTATATTCATGGTATCTTGAATGTACACATTTATGATGAAGACCGTAAAATTAGGTACTAATCATGTTAATAGATATATCTTGTGAGTTTACTCTTAGGAGTATACAATTTATATGCTTTTCATGTCTTAAATATACTTGTATTCAAAAAACACATTTTTTGTTTGTGTGTTTATTTGTGTAATAGGACCAACACAAAATAAACTTCGGCAAGCTAGGGTGGAAACCATAAGCAGTGATGTGTGTAACAGAAAGGACGTGTATGATGGCCTCATAACTTCAGGAATGTTATGTGCTGGATTCATGGAAGGAAAAGTAGATGCATGTAAGGTAAGCCCAAAGTCAAGGTTAAAACTTTAAAAGCAAAGTTTATATTTAGCTATTTCTAATTGTGGTATATATTTCACTTGGCAGAAAAAATACGGCATCCCTTTCACCAAGAACTCTGCTTATTAATAATTAACAGTAGTTGAGTGTCTACTCTGTGCCAAGTTCTAAGAACTTTTTATGCATCATTTAATAAAAGAAAATCAAAGCTATAGTATGATTATACATATTTTATAAATTGGAAATTAGTCTGTTGTACCATATTTCTAGTTCACACAATTAGTCTTATACTCTATTACTATTTCCTTAAACAAAATTGTAAACAAAAGACAGAAAAACCACTCCCATGAGGAGCACTTATTCAACATAATCACCATCTCTTGCCTACCTTCCAAGTATCTCTACTTCATCTCTCTGATTTTTAATGACATTGACAACTGAAATAGGTTTCCTCTCCTTTATTCCAAGCCCTGCAATACTAACACTGACCCACTTAGATGCTGGATTCTTAACCTCCTAACCTCTGTTGATCTTTACTACCCCTCTTTCATTCTAGTCCTAGGGTCATACCTTGAGCCAAGCCACCAGAAACTCTTCCCCCTCAAAACACTAATTCTTCAAATGTTTTTATTTAACAACTCTCCCTAATCCTTCTTGCCTGCTTTTGAACTACTTCAGCTGTCTTGGGCACAGTCTCTGCTACACCCCAATCGACCAATCCTTATCCCCACCCCCAACACATACAACCTACATATATATACTTTGTTTCCCTCCCATTTTATATTTCCCTTTATCTCTTACCATCATCCAGCATGCAGTGTATTTGATTTATTGTCTGTCTGTCCCACTAAACTAGAATGTAAGTTTCATGAAGGCATAGATCTGGAGAAATATTCTTTATTTATTGCTGTATTTCAAAAACTTAAAATGGTGCTTCACACAAGTAATTATTGACAATATTATCTTTTCAACTTCATAGATCCCTACAGACCATCACTTCTCTGCTTTTTCGCAATACATAGTCTTTCCTTTCTTCCATCTTTAATTTTTTTCCAGCTTAAATTTCACCATTGGTTATTTCTTTTAATACTTTTCCTAATATCTCAAGCTCACTTAATTGCTCTCTTTTCATTGTTTCTATCTCACAAAGCCCCAAACCTGCAAGAAGTCAAATATCACCCCCTCTTCCTCCTCCCCCACCTGGGAGTTTAAATGAAATACAACAGAAAACAGAAACAGTAGTATAGTTTCATTATAGGTTCCAGAACAAAACTGGCAATCCTACTATTTTTTTCCAAATCTACTTTTCTCTGAATTTTCCCCAACATTTTCCACTTTCCTTAGCCAATGATTATTTTCTACCTCTTTGTTTTCAACTTGTGGTTTTGTTTTCCAATTTTCAAAGGAAAATAGAAGTCATAAAAGGAAAATGCCCTCCTTCTTTCCAGCACCAAAATCGCATAACTGCCTTCATCTGTAGTCATTTTTTTCACCATCAGCTTAGATCACAACAGAGAAACTGCTTCTTCACTAAGATTAGTCTCTTCTCTGCTCAGATTCCCCACCTTGCTGGTCTCTTGGGGGAGAATTATTTTTTTCTTCTTTCCTTTCTTTTCCTAGTCAACTTTTCTATTGTAGCTAGATTCTTCCCTAGTCATATCTCTCAAGATACAGGAAAAAAAAAAAGAAACTATTATTTCTTTACCCCTAATCCCAAGCTAGTACCCTGTTTTAGTTCTTTACCATGAAATATTTGGGAAAATGTCTACATCTATTTATCAATTTTCTCACTTTCCAATAGCACTCAGATCATTTCATTTTGGTTTCTTCTTCATTACTTCATCTAATAGCTCTTCTCAAGGTTTCTAATGACCCACCAATGACCTCCAACAAAAGTTTTATGTTCCTATTCTTTATTTTAAAACTCTCAGTAGTATTTAATAATGTTATCACTCTTTCTTTTATGAAATACTGCCTTCCTTGAGTTTTAGTGATTTTCATTCTACATCTCTACTCCTCCTATCTCCTCTACAGGTTCTATTATTCTATTATTCTATTATTTCCAGCCATTAAATTTCAATCTATTCTATATCCATTCCTATTTTTATTGCATACGTTCTTCCTATAAGGTCTAAGTTCTCACCAGAAACTCAACTGTCTTCTTTTAACAATCACTAATAAATTTACACTGTTAGTCCAACCTCCACTTTGATCTCCAGATACATATTCAACTTCTTCTTGACAGACAGCTTCACTTGGATATTTTAAGTACTCTTGAACTCAAAATATTGCGTCTGAGTCTGCTCTTATTCACTGCCTCACCGGATCCATTTCTTTTGTATCTCTGTGAATGGCATCCCTTTCATTCTGTTAAATATGGCAGAAAACTGAAAATCATTATAACTTTCTCTCCCTATTCCATATCCAAATATCCAATTGAGTACCTAATCCTATGGATTTTACCTCATTAAATATCTCCCTATCATTTCTTGTCCCCCTTTCTTACATCTCTTATCCTAACCCCACCCCACCAGTCCCACCCTCATCACCAGTAGCCATTCAACTAATTTTCCTATATTCTCTCTTATCGCTCCTAAAATGCATTGGTCAAATGAAAGTCGGAGATTTCTAATAAGATGCTAATCTGATCATGTTGATCTCTTTAAAACATTTCTGTGGTTATCTTTAGTCTTACGATAAAAATAAAAACTTCTATCAAGAACCACAGAGTCCTTCGCGGCCTATTTCTCTCTTTCCAAACCATTTTGCCCCTTTGCAGTCTTCTCTTCAGTTCCTATTTATGCCAAGTTCTTCATATCACAAAGCATTTACAAAGCTGTTACAAACCTCTGCCTAGAACACATTTCATCCCCACTCTCCTATCACAGTTAAATCCTCTTCCTTTTAAGATATCAGCTCCGTTAAATCTCATTACGGAAAACTATCCTGACCTTCCTCTTTCCCCCCTATTGTGTTTCCATAGCACTTATCACCATTGTAATTTTGCATTTATTTGTGGATTTAATGTTTTTAAACCTAAACTTCAAGTTTTATGAGCATAAGGATCATTCATTTTGGTCACTGTATCCTCAATGGCCCTCAAAATTCCAGGGATGCATAGGTGGAACTATGAGACTAAATGAATAAAGAAATAAGGTGAATAAATAAATAAATGAGGTGAAAGAAGCTCAGAAAGGTTAAGTTTCTTACCATAGGTCACATGTCAGTAATTAATGGACCTAACCTGAAACTTGAACAGTTCAGCTGCTGAGACCACCCTTTTAACTGATACATATATATCTGTTTATTTACTTAAATATATTCTAGAACATATTAAAGGGGGCATATATATAATTCACCAAGCAAGTATATATTAGAATTTGGTGAGTAAGTGAAGAGGAGACCAAGAGCAGGTTCATAAAAAATAGTGAAGCTAACTATGTTCAAAAGAGATTATCAAAACTTTCCACCTAACCCTACAAATACTAACCTCATATTTAATGTTTTGTACAGTTACTTACTGAAGCATACATAAAGTATTTAATCCAACTAAAAAAAGGAAATCCAAGAATGCTAAACCAGAAATAATGTAACCATTTTGTATGAATGACTTAGCCTTTCTAGAACAATGACTTAAAATTTTAGCACAAAATTTTAACTCATTTGAAAGAAACATTATATATCTCTAGTCCTGTTACAACTTCTATATATCATTTTCCTTCCTTTTTTTTCTGTAGATGAGAGATAATTCCAGTGCCTTTACTACTGAATTTGAGTTAATAATTTAAGTGTTTGTTGTTTTTTTCTGCAGGGAGATTCTGGTGGACCTCTGGTTTATGATAATCATGACATCTGGTACCTTGTTGGTATAGTAAGTTGGGGACAGTCATGTGCTCTTCCAAAAAAACCTGGAGTCTACACAAGAGTGACTCAGTATAGATCCTGGATTGCCTCCAAGACTGGTATCTAGTGTGAACTGTCCAGGAATTATACCCATGGTGCATGGAATGGAAATGCATGCACATTGTCTATTACTTATGTTCATGTGGTTTGGACCAGTGCTTTTGTTGAATGTCAGGAAATCCTCCCGACTAACAACTAATATATCACCATGTGATTTTTGTGTACCTGAGACTGAACTCTCAACCCCGTGAGAAAAGACACAGCAAATGGCAGTAGCACTGACTCCTCTTTCACAAGGAAAACTGTTTTATTAATGAGATGAATATTTATAAATGGTTTCTCCCAAGGGAAAATGGAAATGTAATTTCTCACAAGATATGAGCTATCAAAAACTTACCTCATATAATACCTGGAGTGCCTGTGACTCTTTTAGCAAACACCAAGCAGCAATGTTCCCTGAAGATTCAGAGTTTCAGCATTCTAGGAATGATGACTGAATATTCAGCAGCTAGAATGGAAAAGCATGGGATTTTGTAACACAACTTGATCTCTAACTTGGATTTATAAATCATAATACAGGCAAGAGTTGCTGTTTAAAAAGTTTACATGTGTCTGATCTTGCTGTTAACACTGTTATACACACAGGCACTAGCCTCACGATGCATGCTGCATTGTTAAACATTTCTGACTCAACTTACACAGCATCTTGCTTTCCACATATGAATTTGAGTTAGATCATAAAGAAGCAAAAAAACAACTTTTGGGAGTCTTTTCCCATGAGTGTGAGAAAGAGCAAAAGAATTGATGGAACCTAGGCCAATAGGGTTGGTTTCAAATGAGTAATAACAGGACATACTTAAGAATTTTGGTTGAATGAGCTGTCCAGTTATTTAGAAGTGTCTACAGCAGTAGATGGTAACTGGTGCTCTGTCAAATTGACAGAGATGATTTTTGCAAAGCACACAGGATTGTGCCTGATGTATATTATGCTCTACATAAATGTTTGCTATTATGGAAAGGGATGCCTCCATGAGTTTTAAGATTAATTACCTTAATTTGTTAAATGAGTGAATGACTTTGGGGCTTAAATAGAAAGTATAGTGGAGGAGAGCTTAGACTTTGGACCCACATTGCCCAATCTTGAATGTTGGCTCTCCCATGTTTGAGCTGTGTTTGTTTACACAGGTTTCTTAACATCTCTGTGATTTGTTGTCCCGTCTCTATACTAATACCTACCTCATGTGGTTGTTATGAGGATTAATGCATTAATAAAGGTAAAGAACTTGGAATAGCATCTGTACAGAGTAAGTTCTCAATATGAATATCCAGTAATTACTGATGTGCATTGGACTCAATAAAACAATATACTTTTTATTTTTTTATTCATGTTTTTAAATTTTGATTAATTTTTATAAAGGTAACATTGGTTTACAACATTGTATATGGTTCAGATTATATTAAATCCCACCACTTTGGATGTGTGAAACCACAGTACACCCATCAAAAAGGCTCTTACAGTCCTCCACCATTGTCCAATATGCTTCATTCCCTCTCAATTCTCCCTTTCGCTTTTGATATCCTCAGTTTTGTAGTCAGATTTCTAGGGATCAATTTTGGTTTGATGTTGGCTGACTGTTTCTCTATATTCCACATGGGAGGGAAGCCATCCAATATTTGCCTTTCTCCTTCCGACTTACTTCACTTATCTTAATCTTCTCCAGTTTCATCCCTGTTGTCACAAATGGCAATATTTCATCTTTTTTTTGTTTGTTTAATAGCTAATCAGTATTCTATTGTATACACATACCACATCTTCTTAATCCACTCATCTGTCCTTGGACACCTATTTCCATAACTATTACTATAAATAGTGCTACAATGAACATTGAGTGCACATTCTCTTTGAATTAGTGTTTTTCATTCTCTGGTAGATACCTAAGAGTGGAATTGTTGACTCATATGGTAGATCTATTTTCAATATATTGAGAAACCTCTATACTGTTTCCCATAGGGGCTGGACTAGTCCACATTCCCACCAAAAATATACAAGTGGTCCTTTTACTCCACATCCTCACCAACATTGTTGTTTCTGGATCTTGTGATATGGACCATTCTCACAAGTGTAAGATGGTATCTCATTATTGTTTTAATTTGTATTTCCCTAATAACAAGTGATGATGAGCCTTTTTACCACATGCCTATTGGTCTTTCTGCCCATATTTTTTTTAGGGGGAAGGAGTTGTTTCCTTCTTGTTGAATTCTATTAGTTACTTGTAGATTTGGGATATTAGCTCCCTGTCAGATGTAAGATTTGCATATATTTTCTTCCATTCAGTAGGGTGTTTTTTAATTTTAATTATAGTTTCTTTCATTGTGCATAAGTTTTTTTTTAGTTTGATGTAGTACTATTTATTTGCTTTTGTTTACCTTGTTGTATGAGTTGAGTCCCCAAATATATCACTAAAGCCAATGCCATGGTGTGTTTTCCCTATGTTTTCTTCTATGTATTTTATGGTTTAAGGTCTGCCATCCAAATATTTAATCCATTTTGAATTAATTTTTGTATATGATGTAAGATAGTGGTGTGGCTACCCAGTTTTCCCAACACCATTTGTTGAAGAGACTTTCCTTTCTCTGAAATATGTCCTTAGTTCCTTTGTCATAGAATAACAATCCCTTTTACTATGGTATCAGAAAGTATTAAAAATCAAGGAGTAAATTTAAGAGGTGAAGGACCTGTACAACGAGAACTATAACACATTGATTAAAAAAAAAAAAAAGCACAAAGAAATGGATAGATATCCCTTCCCTGTTCACAGATTGCAAGAATTAACATTGTTAAAATGTCCAGGTTATCCAAATCAATATACATATTTAATGCATCCCCCCATTAAAGCTTCAATGGCATTTTTCAAAAAAATAGAACAAACATTACTGAAATTTACATGTCAACACCAAATTTATATGGACCCCAAATAGCCAAGTAATTCTGACCAAAAGAAAAAGGATGGAGCGATCCCACTCACAGAATTCTAGTTATATCATAAAGCTATCAGTAACTAAAGCATTATGTTATTGGCATAAATACCGACACACAAAAAATGGAAAAAATCGAGAACCCAGAAATAAACCCACACTTATATTAAAAATATACTTCTCAAAATCTGTCCCTTGCTTATTTAAAAATCATGTAATTGATTCTAGAGTGCTTTAAATTACATTGTGAAAAAAAAAAAAACTAAAAACCAATCTAGTCAACTTCAAGATTTTCAAATTTACTCATTAGGTTTCATTACATTTTGAATGATGTCTGCTTATAGACAAGTAGTCTCAGGCATGGTCACCATAGCCAGGGTTGTGACCACAGAGCAACAGCTGTATTCCTCTCTAGTTTCAAATATGAGACCTCAAGTACTAGATTTGTTGCTTTTATTTATCAGAGAAAAACCTACCTGTTCCTTTAAGGACTGAAAGTTTTATTCATTTACATGTATGTGTGTTCATAGCTATGTAAACAAGATAAATAGACCTAAAACAATTTCTAGTTGTTATTAACACCTCCATATTAAAATATCAAAAATTCAAAATGATCCTCCATGCACATTTTCCTTCTAAAAAGAAAATATCAACAAATTTCCAACTTGATGACTACTAATGACTAAATATCACAGAACATGCAGAGTAAAATCTTAAATCCATACATTTTTTTCTAGAGAGAAATTTCCAAAGCTCTCTGGAGGATATTTAGCAATCCAAGATGTGCTTGATTGATGATAAATCTTTTTAATATTAAAACTAAATACAGCCTTTGATAGAAAGAGGAAAACAAATTTGTCTAGAACAAAAACCGTTTTCTACTATGTAACTTTTATAATAAGTACATGCTTTTGTGTAACTATATATTTCATAAGACTGTGATAAGTTTTTGGATATAAAAGTCTGTAACACAGTACACCGAGTTAAATAGTTCAGTGCTAAATTCGATTCAATGACATTTGAATACAACTGAGGGCATAAATGCATGTAAGTTAATCTAAGAAATGGAAAAGGTAATATTTAAACAGAATGTATGTGTTTTATTTTTAGTTTGATGTCTGACACATTGAGTGGCATTACAGGAATGTGCAGTACCTTTTATTCCATGTTTTCCATCTACCTCGTAGCATTGTTATGAGGCTTTCCTCTTAAGTCATAGACTTGAAAAGTCAGAATTTTAAAACTTGCTTAAAGAAAGCAAAGTATGTTATTGTAAACCAATATCTGTACAAATGATGCTGTGAATGCTTTAAGATTGTAAAGAAGTGGGTTTTTTTTTTAACAGTATTGGTATTTTTATTTATCATAGTATCTCTTTGTGAATTTTGCAAATATATTGTGATTAAAAAAATAAGCCTTGGTTGTCCTTCCTTTGTTCTGAGTGCTATAGTATTCACGTTATTTTCAAAGGAAAAACAACTCAATTTGACTCATTTTGTTTGTTTGTTTTGACTAATTGTTTTAAAAGAAAAGACAAATCTACTAAGCTGACCCCAAACAATTAATTTGGGTAAAATACATATTTTACAATTAATATGTATCAGTATAATTATTTTTAATGGCTACCTTTGAGTTGATACAACACTGCAAATACCTTTACCAGAATGTCAGGCTACCAGAATGTCAGGCTAACCTGCTACCAACTGACTAAATTTTATTCCAGGGTCACGCACCATACGCAAGGCATCCTCCCCAACCTCATTCCATGAGCCCTCTAACACTGCACCAAATTAACACTGCTCTGACCAGCTATTCTTTCCTCTGCTTCTTTCCCATAATTCTGTGGTGTCTTCTACTTCTTCCCATTTGGCTATTTGTCTTCCCTATTGGTTTAACATCTCTCTACTACCGTTGTTCTCAAGTGGTTCCTCTGAGTCTTCCGAACTCTTTTTTATTAAAATGTTCTTAAACCATCAGCCTTTTCACAGGATATTCCCCCATGATCTTACCAAAGTCTGGAAGTCACTATCTAAAACATTTCATTGTAGTCCTCCAATTGTAGTCCCGCTCTTTCTCTCTGGCTCCAACATTCAGCCAGAATTCCTCTAACTTCCAACAAAAGCTTCCAAATATCTTTATAAAAATCTCCCAGAAATCACTGGTGTACACTATTATAAAAATTCATACCAGTTTTATGATATAAAAGCACATCACTCATGAAAATACTGCCAACCTTTTACTCACTTCCAAATTTACTAAGGTCATAAGCATTTGGCTTAAAATAGATTTCTCTGGGTAACTCATGTCTTCATTGCAGTCAGTTTCAACATCTAAATGATATTTGTCCTGACTTCTTTGAACTCATAATCTAGATTACTTTAAATTCTATTCCATTTCTGTAATCTCTATTTGGATTGCTGGAAGAACCTCATATTCACCTCCCTGCTTCAGGTCCTCTAGTTCATTCTCCTGCATCTCTTTTTCAAACACCTATAATTTCTCTACCTTCTAGTGAAACCATTCTTATTCTAAGACTCATTAATCAGAGTAGGAAAAAAATATTTCATTTTTATTTTCACACACTTTTTTAGCATAAATTTATTATTTCTTTCCTTTATAAAATAGATACATAAAAACCATTAAGTGTTAATAAAAGAAATCATACTTTACTTTTATTTAACAATTATTTTACACATATATTATTTCTATACTTATCATAATTTTGAAATTATTAGACCCAGTTATCTCCCATTATTTAATGTTAATAGAGAAGTATACTTGTTACTAAAATGATAATTTTTAAAATATTCTGATAATTATATTGCCATATATTCTAGAGACTATCCAAATCCTTTGATGAATTTTCCCTTCCATCTTCAAACAGCAACAGTGCATCTTTTCACAGGTAGAATCTCTCTTATTTTTCTGCTACCAGAAAAGAAAACTCTCTACTGCCAAACGATTAGATGAAACCCAACTGGAGAATCTCTGATCATAGCTATATCTACATGATATATGTATGATATCTATATAATTCTATGTATTCTACTTTATACCTCTGAAAACAATATTATTAGACAGGACCCCAAGATTTCACCATACAGGCGAAGATGGCCCTGACCACTGCACAAAAATAAGAGGGCTTGACCTATAGGGTAAAGATAAAATCCATTTCACGTTGTACAAAAATCTCATGATTATCTTCTTCCCAATTTGCATTTTAATTTCTGATCTTGAAGTTTTCTTTTTTGCCATAGTTTTTCATTTAGTTTGTTAAAAATACTTGTGGTGTCCTAAACATACTGTGATCTCATGCACAAATTAATCCCTTTGCATAGAATTTCTTATCAGGTTAGCAAGTTGGCTTTCAGAAACTAGTATATCAACAAATCATATTGTTGGAGTATATGAATGGTGAATTTTAACTAAGATTTATTGACATTATTAAACATATAGTTCAAAAAACAGAAAATAATTTTAGTATTTCAGGAGGCAGACTTCTTAAATGGTTCTTCAAGGTCTACTGCCCCAGCCCCACTGTAATCATGATGAGGTATCACAGCCATGATCAGAGATTCTCCAAGTGGGTTTCATCTAATCTTTTTTTTTAATTAATTTATTTTTTTAAGATTTATTTATTTATGCATACAAGCTGGGGTACAGCCCAGAGGCATGGGGCAGCGAGAGGGTTCATCAGAGACAGAGTGGGGAGCAGAACAGGCAGATGGATGGAAATACACTGCTGAGGGGAGCAGCTGAAGAGGCAGGAGAGGTCTGCCATGCCACGTGGGAATCTCCCCGGCTGGGCATGGAACTCACTTCCTCGCCACTGCCGATAGCTCCACTGCCAATCGCTGTGCCACCAGGGAGGTCCCATCTAATCCTTTAGAAGTACAGAGTTTTTGTTTCTGGTAGCAGAAAAATAAAAGATTCTATCTGTGAAAAGATGTACTGTTGCTGTTTGAAGCTGGAAGGGGAAAGTTCATCAAAGGATTCGGATGGTCTCTAGAGGAAATGGCAATCCAGATTGAAACAGCACATTAATCTTTCTGCAGAGTTCAATTCTGTCAACAGCCTGAATGAGTTGGTCAGTGATTCTTCAACACAGTCTCCAAATAGGAGTTGGGCTAAATCCACACCTTGCTTTCAGTCTTTGAAACATTAAGCAGAGTAAGTTCACCTAGATTTCTGACCCACAGAGTAAAAATTGATAATAAATGCTCTTGTTTTAAGTATCTAAATTTGTGGTAAATTGTTACACCGTAATAGAAAACTGATATGGCATAGAACTTTTATTAGCCAATTTAAACATTTTTCTACATGTTCATCCATTGATTACAATTACATATTCCTGCTTGATTAAAAACACATTTCTTCAAAATAAAAGAGGGACTGAAACAGTAACATGAATGTTGAATGACTAAATGAAAGACTCTAAGTATTGAATGTCAAAATGTTTACAGGATTTGGAAAGAGTTTACAAAGATATCACAGAGTCTGGTCTCAAAGTTTTTACTAACAGGAGAAATGTGTCTATAAACCTGAAAATAGGAAAATTAAAACAAGATGCCTATATGCGGGGAAATCATGGGTCCAGAGTTATTCAGATAGGGTGAAAGCTGGGAAAATTAGTGGAAAACCACCTGGAGCAGTTAGATTATATGCTGTCAGAGTCTAAGAACCCTGTGTACACATATTTTAATTAAATGATTGGGATTTTATAGAGAGGTGGGTTTTGAATTGGGAACTGCCATAAGAAAAAAAGATATTTTAGGCATAACGAAGACATACAAAGGCATAATAAAAAAAAAAAAATACAGGATTGCAGTGACTGAGAAGAAAACTTGTGGTTAAGCCAAAGAAGGAAGTCTCCACCTTAGCTAAAAAGAGTAAGGTGGAGTAAAGAGACAACTGATGAATACCTTTAAAATAGCATTTGGCACAAATATAATTTTATTTCCCATCTTAAAGCTGGATTCCCCTTAAGAAGACACAAATTGATTAGAGGGCAGATATGAGTACATGTACACATTAAGAAAAGCAATTCAAGAACGAACCTCTGATCTTATTTTATTCAGAGCTTGAAGCCCAGGCTTGTATTGACTCAGAAGGAAGTTCTACCTCTTGAAAGACAAGTACAAAACTCAAAGTATTCAAGGGTGTTGCTTAGGTTTTGGATGCAACATTGTTTCTCATTTAATTTTAATTATGCAGAACCAGGAAATTTTTACTTCCTACAACAAAGACTAATCAAGTGACTCTTCACCTCAAATCATACTACTGGCTAAAGTTTACCCATCCCAACTTGTCAAACTAGTTTACTTTAAATGCCTAAGCATCCTTTCTTTAGTTTAGTTACAAGTCTAAAGAATGTTCAGGATGCTACTCATTTGATGAGAAATCACGGAGAAGCACAGAGGTGGAAGAGTTTGCATTCTCAACAGTGTGCCATGTATCAGTAAGTTTAATTTTATTTCATTTGAAAGATTTGTTTCAGATTTGTGGTTTCTAATTCAAGAATTATCCTGTACTGGGAATTTAAATGTTTATTTACTCTACTGTTTTGGAGAAAATAATAACATAGTAATGTCAACACTCCATCTCAGAAAACCATGCTAACAATTTGTATTGAGTCTGAAAAGTTTAACATGTTGGATTTTAACTGGAAAGTTCATGTGAAAATGAGCTAATCCCAGAGAGAAGGAGGAAAAAGAGACAGAGGGTAAAACTGTGTAAGTTTTTAGGAGTGAAAGGATGGGGCAAGTAAAAGTATTTTCTCCCTAAGTCTAGTGTTTGGAACATATAGCATATCTGTGATTTTTCTAAATTATGGTCTCTTACATTGCAAATAGGGGAAATATACAAGTTGTATAGGAAATACTGTATTTTAACCCCTATTCTGAAATTGATCAATTAAAACTCAAAAAAGGAATAAGAATTTTAATATCCACTGGGAAATTCTTTACTTTCTAAAGTAAAATATTAAGAATATAAGAAGGATTTGTACATAAGAATTAGGATTCTGTCAAGTGAATATATCAATTAGGAAATATTCTGTAATGACTTTGATTTGGAAATCAAATTTGTGTTTAAAATGAGAGACTTCCCTCATCCTCTTAGTGCCTTGGGCTCTAGGAATTCAGCAGTGTCAATGCAGAACTGGAACTAGAATTTAAAAAAAAAAAAAAAGATAGGAGAGCTAGCCCCCAAGATAAATGAGTAATTACTATCTCTGAAATAGCACAACTAAAAGTGTAATTAATTCTTTATCAGAACATATACATATATATTATGTATACATTCATTTTTATACCTCTTTTAAGAATTAACAAAACACAAATATATCTGTTTTATCTATAGTGTAGCATTTTTACAGGGAAATGTCGTGATAGACTATTTTTAGTTTAAACCTCTTCTGCTTAAAAATTTTTTCCACCTTGGTAAAATTAACTAATATGCTGTAAATAACACAGTTTGTGCCAAATCAACTTTATTTCCTTAGGATAAATTCTCTTCTATGCTGTCATGACTTGCCATGCCATGATAAATAAACTACTTTATATGCTAAACTTTTTTTGTTGAATATTGTCTGGAAATTGAAATATAGTTTTCTCTCTTAGACACATTTTTTTTTTTACAGCCCTCTCAAGTAGGGGCTTATTATTTGGATTAAAATTTTGTCTTCCTCACTCCATAATGCCATCATGGACTATTACTCTCCAATCTTGTATTCCGGGTTGTTCCTTTGAGGCTTTCATTTTTCTGCTCTTCCGTCCTCATCATATCCTTATGGGACCATGATTATGCTCTCCATTTATTGAAGACTGGCACTTGCTTCCTTTCTCTCCCCTTCAAACCCTACATTTACCTTAGGTAGCATCAGAATCCACATGTATGATCAACAGCCTCGACATTTCCTTGATATTTTCATCTTACCTTCAAACACTAGTCTCACTTCCACTCCCTAGACCTTGTCATAACATGAAGTTACCGTTTCTCTGACTCATAGCTTTTGACAACTGTCACTATCCTACCCTTCCTTCTTACAGTCTTAGTGATTTATCATGCATCAAGTTTTCTTTCTTCCTCTTTATTCTTTGGCTCTTTCAGTCTATGAATTCTTCATACTCATCAGTTGCCACTCACACCAATCACATCAAACACACACATATCTTTGATTATATTGTGACTCACAGGTGCAATATTTGGACAATTTTTTAAATGGTGTTTTAAACCCCACTAAATTCTCTTGTTTTATTTTTCTTTCATCACTCATACCTGGACAAATTCTACAGAGAGTATAACTTTGTTAACAGAGACTCATCTCTGCCCAGACTGGTGAAGAATGCTACAGAAAATCTTACAAGTATGCAGGAGCTGTCAATTCTTATAAGCCTTCAATTCTACCCATATTCCTACTATATCTCTTTAGTTAATACTCCCCTTCGCCATAATAACTATTTCCAACTTCACTCAGTTCAAATTTCCAGTTCTTACCACCTGCCCTGGCATGTATCCACTACTTCATAGAGATAATGTCAATTAAATGACAATTCTCTCAACTTCCTAATATCAAACCAACAAATCTTCCTAACATCCATTCATACTCTTAAGAGGATGCTTGTAATATGCTTAATAATATGCTTAATATGACCAAGTTCTCCAATCCATTAGGTTGAAATATATGAAAACATATCAATGTGTAACATCTTTTGAACTTAAACACTAGTTTTATATGTGTCAAAATGGCAAAAAAGGAGAGCAGGGCCTCCCTGGTGGTGCAGTGGTTGAGCGCTGTGCTGTGGAGCTGTCGGCAGCTCGCGATGCGAGTTCGACGCCCAGCCAGGGAGAATCCCACATGGTGTGGCAGACCTCTCTTGCCTCACCTGCTGCTCCCCTCAGCAGTGTATTTCTGATCTGCCTATTCTGCTCCCCACTCTGTCTCTGGTGAACCCTCTCGCTGCCCCATGCCTCTGGCCTGTACCCCAGCTTGTATGTATAAGTAAATAAATCTTTTTAAAAAAAAAAAAAGATGAGAGCAATGTTATTTAATTCCAACTCTATATTCAATTTTTACCAAGGACAAGTGGGCATATGTTAAAGGAATAAAAAAATATGATTTCTGCTAAGAGAGTGAAAGATAAAGTGGGAAGGGAAGAAGGAAGAACAATAAGTAGTAAAAAAATTAATACAATTTAGAATTTAATAAATGTTAATCACAGGTATAATCAATGTACTTTAGCAGTATTACCTAAAAGACCAATATTATAATGCTGGTGATGTATTAGATGACATTATGCAGGATTTATTTTAATGCATATTAGAGAAAACAGAGCTATTATGTCAGTCTAAATAATTGGTGAATATTATCAGTTAGGGATTGTCTATATTAAAATGACTCCATTTAAAATTTTAAGAAATTTGTTTTAAGGCATTAATGCAAAAACTTAGTTATGATTACAATTGAAATTTGGGGGAAAAAATTCTAACAATTTAAAGAAAGAACAATTCATTTTAAGTATGACAGAAAAATGAATAGTTTAGTATACTTGGGTGAGGTCTTAAAGATGAGAATATTCTTACAAATAGAGAAGTAGATAAAGACAATTCTATCCTGGGAATATTTGACAGACTATCAATGAAAGATGCCTCCTTAGCTAATGTAAGAGGAATTTTGTTTTGCTTTTGACCAGGTTGATATCCCAAGAGAAATTCAAATTATAAGTCCTTTTTTAAAAAAACAAATACTCATTTTATGGGTTTATTGTAGAGAGTACTTTTATGCTTCAGCATATAAGCATATAAAATATATTACAGACATGGCAGGAAAAACTGAATAATTTGATTTTGTATGCTTGTTGCTACTATTGTTTTTTTTATAATTATTATGGTTAACTATTACTTTCACAGTAGCTATCAGAATTTTCCAAGTCTTTCAAACTTATACAAATGGAATCCTCTATAATTCTTGCAATTCAAGCTCAAATACCAACTTTCTAGCAAAATATTCATGCCCTCCCTAAAATCCTCTAAATCATGAAAAACTAGTAACTTAAAATCCAAATTACCGAAATACTCCCATTACAAAATAAATAGTTCATACCAAATAGTATGGAAGGAGCACTGGGTCTGGTATCAAATCACTTAACTAAATCAAGACTCTTTGACCAGGTAGCTGTGTTATTAAACCAAACCCAAACCCTATTCTGCCTCTGTAATTATATTTGAAATAAATACTATGAAAATAACAAAGGATCACAAATGTAAAAAGTGATCATTATTAATGAATCCAATGGCAGTACCATTGAGAAGAGAATTTATTATATCAGTGCAGGATTTGATCATAACCCTTGTGCCAGAAACACATGTATATATAACAAGTAACTAGATGATTTCCTAACTTTTTTTTATACTTCTTTGAATATGATTTCTACCTACATTTCTGAGAACAGACTGAATAGTTTTACTGTGTCTGCCTTATAAGCAAATCAGCTCTCCTCACCAAAGGATTTTAGGTTTTTCAACAAAATCATTTTCTCTCTATCTCTTTTGTTGTTGCCCTGAGGGCCACAGTCTCAGCAGTCAGTGACCTCACCATCTTGAGACACACCACGTGACCCAAGCATCTATCTCACACATGGTCTGTAGGGCAGCTTGACTCTAAGGCTCTGATTGCTGTGAAGAAACCACAAAGTACTGGAAGCTCTTAGTGGCTGCCATGTACTACTCTCATATGCTCTTCCAGGCTCCCAGATCTTGGCTGGAAATAAAGTTATTTCTTAGTATGCAGTTCTGTTCAACAAAATTTACCTCCCTGTTTCCAAATTTCTATTTTTCAAACATGCTGCTTCGGTCATTACTCTGTAATTTTGGATTAGGACCTGTGTTGTACAAAGGAAAATGCTCAAAAGTAGAAGACAGGAAACTTAGGTGGGTTCAACTAACTAATGCTTCTATGTTCCTGGGCAAATCCTTTTGACTTCAATTGAAAAAATGGGCATAATAATATTTACCATATGCATCTTACATAGATGTTAGGTGGTTCAAGTATTACCAGGTATGTTAAAGCTCTTCTAAACTATAAAGCGCTGTATAAATGAAAGCTGTTATCATCACTATTGTTATTGTCAGGTGACCTGTGCTTCACCCTTATACCTCAGGCTTTGCCCTCACAAACCTGTTTGAAATAAGGTGGGGCAACTTTAAGTAAAGGACCACACCCAACTTTTTCAGGGGCCCTAAGACTCTTCAGAATTCCTTCATGAGGTTCTTATTACACTGTGCAAATTTATCAAACACAGACAGGAAGAACTCCTAGCAATGAATATAGCTAATCAGATATATACAAATGTCATTTATACTTAACTGAGGTCATATTGTCCCCTTCTAGTGGGTAGACTGCCATTGAAATGTGACTAATAGGAAACTGGGAACAAGAGAACAAGTTGGTGAGAGATCCCTTGGTTATCTTGGAAACAGGAATCTCCAAAATGAATGATACTTCTACTCCAGTGGTCACAGCAGTTATCAATTGTTCCCACTTTTCACACTATCTAATTTTATTCAGCAGGATCAGACAATCACAGCCACTTCTTTAATCACTGGTAACACTGGATGAGCATGTACTATCTCCTTTCATTCTCAGAATATCACTGTAGGGATCATCTTCACTTAATACATTAATAAACTCAAGCTCCAATAAATGAGGTGAGGTCACATGATTAATAAGTACAGAAGCATTCTGTCTAAAAACAATCCATACTCTCTTCATCATACATGCAACCATTTTTCAGACAGTTGACTAGTCTGCTTGACCAAAACAATTTTTTAAGGAAAAAGTAGTATGAGAGAAACATTGCTTATTTTCTATTTAAGGCTATGAAGATAGGTAGGATTGGGATTGGCTGTAAAATTGCATAAAACTATTTTAGTATTGTTTTCAAGCATTTTCTTAAGTGCCTGACCAATAATAATTCATTAGGATGTAACCCATTAAACAGGTAACTTTACCTTCAATGATTATGATCAGTTGCATGGTGATAAGACTGGAATCCAATCTTTTCATTCTCTAGCCCATGCTCCTTTCTTTAAATTTCATCGTCAAAAGAAACAGAGCAATGTCAGTTCTATGAATGAACCAGGATTTATTGATCACTTTTGGCCAAGCACTGTGCTAAATATCACCGTAGGAACAAACAAAAGAACATGGACATAGAAATGAGACATAAGAAGACACAAAAGGGGTGACAGATGGGTTAGCAGGAACTTGTGGGTACACTCTTCTTTCTATTTTCTCAGTGAAATAGAATGAAGGCTGTAAATTGAGGGTGAGAATGAAGGAGGAGATACTAGAAATTTGAAAAAACAGAAGGCATGAAGTCATTGTCTAGTTCACACAGTGGGAGAAAGTGAGAGTAATCAAATTATTATGATGGCCAGGAAGCACTGAGGGCCAACTTGAGATTAGTGGCCCTCCCATTTGAAATGAGACTCATCAGAACTTTTTTCCTGCTTTTTTTGCATAAACACAAAGTGGGCAGAAAGTTGTACCGAACCAGGATTGGACCAAGTGAAACAAGGATGATAGGACTTAGGGCCTCCCTGGTGGCACAGGGGTTAAGTCTCAGTGCTATCAAGCTAATACCAGCCATTGAAGCATGAGTTCAATCCTTGGCCAGGGAGCTGACCCACATAGCTCAGCAGACCTCTCCTGTCTTGCCCACTGCTCCCCTCAGTAGTGTATTTCAGTAGATCTACCTATTCTGCTCCCCACTCTCTCTCTCCGGTGAATCCTCTCAGCCCCTTCACTTCTGGCCTACACTCCAGTTCTTCTAAGTATAAATAAATAAATCTTTAAAAAAATTTTAAAAGGATGATAGGACTGAAGGTACACACTAAAGGACAATTATAATTAAGAATGATGAGAATTATACTAAGTGGGAGAGTAATGCGATGGCAGACAGGGAGGAGATGGTATGATCAGTGGATTATTGGGCCTCTGGGACACGATACTGGAAAGATGAACTGGAGAGGCAGTGAACTGGAAAGACAACAGTGAGGAGTTGGATCACTAAAATTTACATTGTGGAGAAACTGAGGTTATCAGTAATGACAAGATATAGAGCATACGAGTATGCAACTGAGGTACAAAGGACAAGGTCACTGACACAAATAGCAAGAAGAGAAGATAAAACACAGAAATACAGCAAAGTAAGGGGAAACCAAACAGTATAAGATGCTTCAACATGGGGAGGGGTAGCTAAGGAAGGAATTGCCATTAAAGCAGGAAGAGGCATTAGCACCCCCTGAACTTCTGGCCTATACCCCAGTTCTTCCAACCATAAATAAATAAATCTTTAAAAAAATTAAAAAGGATGATAGGACTGAAGGTGCATGCTAAAGGACAATTATAATTAAGAATGATGGGAATTATACTAAGTGTGAGAGTAATGCGATGCCAGACAGTGAGGAGTACAGCACACTGAAAGTTTTCCCAAAATGGAAGAGCTAGCAGTTGGGGAGAAGGTTAGAAGTAAAGAGAGAGGGCATTTTCGGCAGAGGGCATTTCAGCAGAGACAAACAGGTAAGGAATGTAAGGAACAGGAGAGCATGCATGAAGGGAAGTACTATGTACATCAGGAGAACCCAAAATAAATTAGAAACAGCAACTTTAAAAAATGTAAATTATCATGTCTCTCCAATGTTAACAATAATCAAATAAATATCTATGTCCCTTAGAATTAATAGCATCTTGCTATATCCTCCAAGGGCCACGTAACTTAATCATTGCCTGTTTCTCTGATTGAAATTTCTCCACTTTTTCCTGGACTTACTGTGATCCAGTCATACTAGTTCATTTCTTTCAGGAACTCAAGGAGTGCACTTCTGTTACAGCTCTTTGAACTTGCTGCCACTAGGTTGCTTTTCCCCTAATTCTTCTAGAAGCTCATGATTCCTCAAATGGCATCTCTTCAAGGAAGACTCTCTACTAATCAATTAAGCACCCCTTTCTACAACTTCTAGACACTATATTCACTAATATGTTTTACTTTTGCAAGTTGAAACTTCTTTTTGGCTTATTCATTTTTAGTCTCATTCCACTAGCCTGTGCACTCTATGTGAGCAAGGAACTTGTTTGTCTTGTTCTCTACAGTGTTTACACCAACGGAATCTGTGTTCAGCACTCACTGGGATCTCTATAAAGGCTTCTTGAGCAAACAAATACTAAGCTAAAGAGTTGAGTTTATCTAGTGAGACACATCTGTGTGTTTTTGAACTAGAGAATGATCACATAATCAGAACTGTGTATTTGGAAGATAATTCTGGCAGCAACATTGTAGAATGCATTTAAGGGGGATTTACCTGAAGATAAAAGAGCTCTAATAATGACTACTATGTTTGGTCAGATGAAACACCTTTGAAGGGCTAAGGTAGAATGGTGACAGGTAAAGAAGGGGGGGAAAGAGGAAGGACCATTCAGAGGTAAACTAATTAGGTGAAGGAGTTACAGAGTGGAAAATGTCAGATGACGTCAAATTTCAGAGAACGGGTATTCGAGAAAATTATGAATGATTCTTTTAATACGTAGTTTTGTTTCTAAAATGTTTTTATAAAGCATAGGAAAATAAGGAGCAGAATAAGAAAATGACAAAGGAAGAAAGCGATAAAATGAAAACCAACAGAAGCACTATGAGGCAGCAAGTAAAAAATAAAAAAGATAGTGAGGATGTGTAGTTCTAACACTTACATATTACAGGGGAGAGTGTAAAATGCTGCATCCACTTTGGATAACTATAGCAGTTCCTCTAAAGTTTAAACAGTTATATGATCTAGAAATTTCTTAGATATAAATGCAAATGAAATGAAAATATATATTCACACAAAAACTTGAACATGATTGTTCACAGCTAATTAATTATAACAGCCAAAAAGTAGAAACAATCCAAATGTCCATAGATAATGAATGGATTAAAAAAAAAAGGGTATATTCATAAAATACTGCTTTACAATAAAAAAATGAAGTCTCGATACATGCTACCACAGGGATGAAAATATCACAGTAAGTAAAAGAAACTATATATAAAACACCACATTGTACTTGATTACATTTATATGAAATGTCTAGAATATACAAACCCATAAAAATTAAAGTAGATTAATAGATATCTAGGGTTAGTGGGGGAAAAGGGAATGTTAATGGCATGAGTTTCTTTTGGAGTAATGAAATATTTGCACATTGATTGTGATGGCCCTTATCTTTTTAAATATTCCGAAAACCACTGAAATGTACACTTTAATGAGTGAATTGCATGGCACATGAATTATACCTCAACAAAACCATTAAATAAATAATGTAAGAAAGGTAGGAAGGAAGACACCAAAAGTCTCTAAAAGCTCAAAAAAATGTAGCTTCATTCAATGTAAAAATTCCTGTCAAAGTCACCTACCCATCACAATTCTTCTCTTTGGGCAGTATCAGTTAGTTCTTTCAATAATTCTTTCTGATCTGAGAAAAGCCTTAATTTTCTGTTCAAATTTTAAATAAAACTATTTTTCAATGGTCAGATCCAGTGACAGTAGGATTTGTTCATTAGAAAAGATTGGTAAGATATATCCGTGCTTGTTTCAATGTTTAAAACAAACCCTGGTTTCTTATGGAGGTTAAAATTTATATAAATAACAGTAAGTAGAGAGATGGTTAAGGATAAATGATACTTAATTTGAAAACAGAAAAAGTAGGAAAATGTACCATCAAAATTGGAGCAGTAAGCCCACGTCTCCAGGAGCTGCCCACACCAGACACTTATTTTCTCATTCTTCCTAACATGGGCACTCTTGGGGTGTGGTGTGAGCTGGCCAAAGTGGGTGGGGAAACACTGCTCTCACTGGCTGGATAAATGCCATGCATACCATTCTTGATCTTCCTCAGGTTTCAGTTACCTCAAAACTCTAAAATGTCCTTCAAGAAACAGGTTGTCATGGAACTTCACTATGTAAATTTACATTAGTGGGGAAAGCTCTGAAGAGTAGCCCTCCCTGAACTTGATTCTCTTTTGAACTCTTATCAGCTAAAACACCTGTTATTTTAACTATGCTTTAATTATGACATCAACCAACTTCCCATTTATGAAGTATTATTATGTCCTTATTTGCTTAATGTGGGGTTATGGAAATAAGACACAGCTCGTCAGAACATGAAACATAAAAGGAAACATAAATCTTCATTTACTATTTTGCACTTTTAGTATTTTCTACCCACATCACAGATTTTATGATAGTCTCATCATTCTGGTGGTATAATTAAAATGATGATTGTCATCAATGCTAAGCCACTGTCATTATGAATAATAACACCACCACCTCCTGATATTTGCATAACCGAAATTTTCTTTGTGTCTTTCCCTAGGTAATGGATTAAAATGTCAGCTAAATGATTCACCCATCTTGTATGGTCTTAAATTTTCATATATCCAGTTTTTTGTGTTTCCTTTTTTTTTAATCCAGTTATTTGTGTTCAATAATCCTTTACCCATGGGTGCTCCAAAATATACTCACCACATAATGCGAGCTTCTGAACCCTGTGATTACTCTTGTGGACTCTGGTATCTCTCCTTGCCCCAAGCTTGGATTCTTTTTTGTCCGCTAGAACTCTCCATAGTGATATGCAAGGCTTTGCCTGATTCCCAAGCTGCTTCCCAACTGTGTAAATTGTGTACCAAGTACTGCCTCTCAGATTCTGGGATCCAAGGGACCAGTTGCGACCTCTTTTTCATGAGCAAAACACCTGCCAACCAGCACACTCTTACCACCTCCTCTCTCCATTCCATCTATGAACAAATTCCTTGGTACCTTCTGACAGTAAAAATAATAAAATAATTCTGATTCCTTAACCCTCACCATGTTTCAGTTACTGCTCTAAGTGCTCGCTGATATACATACTCATTTAATCTTTGTCATAACCCCACAAGGTAGGAATTATTACTTCCAATTCCCATAAGGAAGCTGAAGCACAAAGAGGTTGAAAGCCTGCCCATGGTCCTGCGGTGGGGAGACGGGATAATCACTTGGGTAAACTGGCTGTAGAGGTCATCATTTTAACCACTATGAAGAACAATCTCAGAAACCATGAGTCCTCTCATAAAATAGCCATTGCTGTGGCAGAAATAAATTCCTTTCTTCCTCACCTTTGAATCACTGAGGACAACCATTAAAAAAAGGCATTCAAAAAAATCCTGGAAAATTAACAGATGCTAATAGAGTTATCTAAAGGGAAATGACTTATACCTACAAAACACTGTAACAAAGAAATAAGTGACATTGAAAGAAGAAGGGTTCTTTCTAATTTGGTGAGGTTGGCAAAATATTTCCTCATGAGAGGGTCTGATAATGAGTCACCTGAAATTTAACTGAAGGTAAGGGAGGAATTAAAAGGATGGTATGTTTAACAACTTGACTTTGTCTCTTTGTATTGACTCTTTCTGAAAGGTTTTCTAGACTAACATTTAAAATTAATAGCTTTTGTCACTGCTTATCTTCACTTTGGCATGGAATATCTCAAAGGTGAGGTCACGTATCTTTCTTTTGATTGACGGTCATAGGTTTCTCTAAGATTGGATTTTCCTGCACAATAAACCTGTTGAGACTTACTAGGACAGTTTGGTCAAAATTAAATTATTTGAATTGGAAGGATTAGGAGATGGGAGAAGTCAAGAAAGAAAAAGGAGAGAATTATCTTTATTGACATTTAAGTACAAAATCTGTAATTGCATCTTGATTCCTGGTAAAGACTTGATTGCATTTCTCTTCCTACCATGTTAGAAACAATTTCTAGCAAAACTCCCAGTTAAAAATAGTTTTTGTGTAGCAAACACTTTAGGATTGCCTACTACCTGGTTTGTTGTTTAGTAGACAACAAGGTGATGTACACCAATCCAAAACAATGCTGAAATTAGTCATTGAAAACAGTCAAGTATTATTTTACACTTAGATTAGTTCTATAGAAATCAGAGAGAAAAAGTTATTTTTTAAAAATACTTAAGGGGCCTCCAGAGTGACCCGAGGGGTTAAGTCTCAGCACCATGAAGCTATCCACAGCCACTGCAGCACAAGTTTGATCCCCAGCCAGGGAGCTAACCCACATGGTGCGGGAGACCTCTCCTGTCTCACCAGCTACTCCCCTCAGCAGTGTATTTCACTCAATCTGCCTGTTCTGCTCCCCACTCTGTCTCTGGTGAACCCTCTCACCCCCCGCATCTCTGGCCTACACCCCATCTCTTGTATGCATAAAAAAATCTTAAAAAAATATATCTAGGAATAGTTTCAGGCATGTCTCATAGTTAAGGGAATAAACTCAAACAATTTTTCACTTGTGACCTATACATACCATTGTAATTCAATCGCAATGATGTTTCCAGTTTTAGAAGTGAACAGCGCAACAGGAAACCACATCCCTTTGAAGATAAGCTTCTTGCAAAACAAGCTAGCTCTTTATGAATGGTTTTCCTTATTTGTCTCAGAGAAGATTGTAAGGTGGGTTCAGATTTCAAGCTTTAAAAATGCTATTATTTTCAGCTATTATTTTCTCCAAAGAGAAATCATAGGTGGTTCTTCTCAAAAAAAACTCTTAGAAACTCTGTGCAACTCTGGTAGCAGTTTGTATATATTGTACTTCTCCTCTATAAGACTATCAGTTCCTTGAAAGGAAGATCTATTAAAGATTCCTTTTTATATTCCCTTGTATTTTGTTCATAGTCATGTACAGCCTGCTAAATTAACGAATACATTCATTAATTGAATTTACCTTTACTCTGATTCATAAATTCTGTTTTCTTAATTATGTCCTTGATGAATCCTTGCCCTTGTCTCATGTCTCCTTGTTTTTGTTTATGCTGTTCCCTCTATCTGTGATGCATATCACCACTGCCAATTCCTTTTCCTCAGCCTTCAAAGCCCAGCTCAAAGGCCAATTTCTCAATAGCAAAACCTTCTTGTCCATTCATCTCCTAGCATATTAGGCATAATTCCATTATGACAATGACTACTTGTATGACATAACTTAATGTAGCTCTAGATTACACATCTTGAAAATAGGAGAGTCTATTCTTTTGTGAATCTGGAGCAGAAAGTGTTTGGCACACAGAAGAAATTAAGTAAAAGCCAGTGAATCAGTTCATGATTGCTCATGATATTCATTAACACAGGTGGTGATCAATCTTGTGAGAATGGACCATCAAAAAGACCAAAAACAACAAGTATTGGTGAGAGTGTGGAGAAAAGTGAATCCTTCTAAACTACTGGTAGAAATTTAGTCTGGTCCAGTCCTGATGGAAAATAGTATAGAGGTTTCTCAACATTTTTAAAATAGATCTACCTAATGATTCAGAAATCCCACTGCTCAAAAGAGTCAACATAATTTAAAGGGATACTTGCACTCCTATGATCATTGCAGCACTAGTAACAATAGTTGAGTTATGGAAACAACCTAAATGTCTAACAATAGATAAGTAAATTAAGAAGATGTGATATTTACATAAAAAATGGAATACAGCTCAGCTACTTAGTAAGATGAAACCTTGCCCTTTGTGGCAAAATGTATGGAGCTGGAGGAGGGTATACTACATGAAGTCAGAAGGTAAAAATTAAATGCCAGGTGTTTTCACTCATGTATGGAATACAGAGAAACAGAACAAGGGAACAGAAAACTAAACTAAAACAAACCTTAGAAATCTGAATGTGGACGCTATCAGAAGATGGTGGGTGGAAGGGAACAAAAAGAGGGAGGGGGCACAATGGAATATGGTAGATGATTATGAGTGTTTTGGCGGTAGATGTGCTATAACATACATCTGAAGAGTTGCTAACCTATACACCCAAATTATACAAAAAGTTGAACACCACTGTTACCTCAAAAAAATAAATGCTCCATTAAATTTTGGATGGAATTTTTTTCTAATTTTTATAGAAAATTACATTCGAATGTCACCAAATGCAATATGAGTTAATCATAAATTCCAGAAAAAAGCATTTTATACAAAAACTATGTGTTAAAAACATTTGTTTTTAATATACAACTCTCTCTCAAAAGGCCGGCGATACTGGGTAGAACAAGTTCTTTGAAACCATGGATGATTGCCCTTATTGTTACAGCTGTTGTGTTGGTTCTGGCAATAATCATCGGGCTCCTTGTTTATTTTTTAGCACTTTGTAAGTATCCCTTTCATAGTAATTTGAAAGTTTGAAGATTGACTCAACTTCAAAATTCTTAATATTTTAAAATATTTTTAGAATACTAAAATATAATACTATATTATGACTCACTATAATATTCACTATAATGATTTGTAATAATTTATATATAATACACATTATACAATATTGTTATATAAATGTATGTAAAATTGGGAAATGATAATCCTTTATATTTAAGAATCACTTCTAGCATTTAAAATTGGACTTGTTTCATATGCTGTCACCTCTTGAATAATGCAATGGATTCACAGTCTGTTATCTTGTGGTTTAATGATAATGTACTAAGAGTGCAAAATTATTTTAGTAGCAATTCTAACTTTGAGGTCAATTTATGAGAATACATTACATTATATGATTATTTAATCATCACCTTAAATTTATGAATTATCACAAAGGAGATGATAATTATGTCAGGGCACAACTGACAACCATGTGACTATGAGAATGTGATATTAAAAAAGTGTCAGAGGGAGATATTAACTACAACTATTTTATGTTTAATTCTTAGTAGTTCACCAAGTACATGACCATTTTACAGGCTAATCAAGATTACCTCTACTCCTAATGCTTATTAACTCAAAAAAACTAAACAGAAATTCATTTTTGTTCTCCCTTTCAGATCAGAAGTCTCACTATTACCAAACCTCTCTCCAAATCCCCAGTGTTGAATATAATCCTGAATTTTCAGTAGAACACTCAAAACTTAGAAATGACCTGGAACAAAAAGTCAATAATGAGGTAATTCTGACCTTTGCTGGCATCATTTCTAATCTGACAATACTGCGGTGGAAGAGATTAAAATAAGTGGTGAGCTTAGAACACACAAATTATACTTATATTAGGATTTCCAGATAAAATGCCGAATTCCCAGTTAATGACTAATTTCAGATTATCCTAAGGATTTACTTCATGAAACATTTGAAATATGCTTATACTGAAAAGTCAATCATTTATCTAAAATTAAAATTTAACTATTTTTTTATTTGCTAATCATGACAATTCCAACCAATATAATCTTAGGAAAATTGTAAGAATATTTTGGACAAAGGATAATTGTACCAAAGACTGAATAACAGAGGTACAACAGAAAAATAAATAGCTTAAATTTTAAAAAAAGTTATCTGGAAACAAAACCCAATCATTCAGACACAAACAATATCAGTACATACCATACATCAAGCACTTACTATATATCTGAGCCTGATGTAATTCCCATGAGGCAATTTACACCTGAATTTATTCCTGAAAATATGCCATATGCCACAGAAACACCCAGACTAACTCTTCCATTGAAGATTTTAGGTTTGCATGAAACTTCTACTAAGCCTAGCATTGACAAAACATGACAGATCATTCTTGCCAGGTTAAGAAATATTTCTTTACATATTTCCCAACCAAAAGTAGAAGCTGATGAAGACACTGATGGATACAACTGAGGGGGGTTGGCAGGAATTTTCAACAAACACATCCTAAGGAAATTTTGATTGGGAGTAAAAAAATGGGGTAAGAAAATTTTGTTATGGGAAGTAATATATTAGAGATAGTTTAAGTTGTGACGTCAGATTATCTAAATGAATATTTTAGATTTTACCCATTGCTAGTTATAACTCTAAAAAAGCTACAAAACATGGATAATTCCACCCATCTCTGAGTTGTACTGAGGATTCATTTGTGTAGTAAATAAAGACAATGAGAAGTAATGTCTGAATAAATGTTAGCATTTTGTTTGTTTTCTCATAAAACTACACACACTTCTGTTAGAACAATTACTGCTTTGTGATTCATTTTATGTTACACATCTATGCCCTGCTGGACCTGTGAATTCACCTATTCTAGGTCTAAGCCTACTTATTCTTATATTTTTGGTGTGTCTCAGGGTATCTGTCACATGGTAAGGCCATAGTTCATCAAAGAGATAGCTAGTTAATTCACTAGTATTTGATCCTGTCCTCTAGAGTATACATGAAGACAATATAGAGAAGAGAGGGTTAGTAATTTAGATCAGGAATTGGCAAATGTTTTCTGTGAAATGCCAGATGATATATATTTTTTTATTTAGAAGTCATACAGTCACTCTGCAACTACTCATCTCACTGTAGTGCAAATGCAACCATGGACAAGATGTCAACAAGTGTGACTGTGGTCCAATAAAACTTTATGATAGACATAGACAGTTGAATTTTGCAAAATTTTAAGATTTCATAACACATTCTTCTTTTTATTCTTTTTCAATTAAAAATATGAAGTTTATTCTTAGATGATGGGCCATTAAAAATGCTGCTTAGTTTACACTACAAGTTATAAGTTACAGTTCTAGCAAACATTTTCTAGAAGAGATTAAAACTATTTTCTAAATGAATTTTAGTGATTTCTTATGAGGTCTAATAATCTGTTTATACGTTCAGTTTCCATGGGTAATAATGTAGTTCACAGAACTATGATTTAAAGAGAAACAAAAAGAAAAAGAAATTGGAACAAAAATAAGAAGGGAAGAAAACATAATATATATAATATATACTAATGTATCTAAAGAATCTGTAAGCACATATACCAAAAAAGTAAATAACTGGTTCTATATCTAGTAATTTAGAAATTATTTTAATAATACTTTCATTATTACTTGGTCTATTACTTGCATTTATATATATATACATTTTTTACAAAGAATGCATATTAGTTTTGCCATATAAATGCATGTGTATATAAATTGATTTCCTTAAAAAATTTCCCTTCACATAGCCAGTTAGAAAGAAAATGCATTGAAGTTTGTTTTTGAATTACTATTACTTTCTCAATAAACTGATGCTCACCAACATAGCCAATATGATAACACACAGCACTTCGCCACAGAAAATGTCATGTATCAAATCAGATAAGTGCAAAACATTTGCTTATCACACACCCATGTCCACTATTTGGCAGAATCTTCTCTTCTGATTTGTGCAACTATTATCAAGACTGATTTACTTAAGGTTTGGCATATGATCAATCTTTTTTTCTGAGCAGGCAGTTTGATGAATCAATGCTAATAAACAGGTTTGTAAAACCACAGATTCTTTAACAAGGTGTGCTTTTAGTAATAAAAAATATCTTCCAGGAATTTATACAACATTGAAATTATTCCACCTAGAAAATCTGAAATGACATATAAATGGGATATACAGTCTTATGTTAAGCAATTATTTTATGCATTTTTCTTAATGAGAATATTCATTTTAAAGAAGTACCCCCAAATTATACATTTTCCCCTTTCCCAGCATTACCATGGAATCAAAACATGGCCTAAAAATTTTTACTAAAACCTAAAAGACTGATCTTTCATTTACATCTACATGGATTAAACTGAACTTGAATGATACCAAGTTAACAAGTTGATACATACAAAGTTTTTTAAAAGTCTCTGTACCCCTAAATCCATGTATATTTTACAGTGGTTATTTTAATACTTAGCTTAATTCAAGTCTTTTTTTATCAGTCATCTTTAACCATGGGACAAGATGTTCAAATACCAGCTTCCTATAATATAGATGATTTTATGACAACAGGATTATGCCCAGATGAGGCTGCTGGCAATAGCTGTAAGCAAACTTAGAAGTAAATACTATTTGAATGACTATAAGCATTATACAAGCATTCTTGTGATATATTGAATTGTGTGAAATCCATATTTACAAAATTTTATACTGTTTTTTTTTTCTTTTCTCAGATAGATAATATATTTCAAAGATCCAGTTTAAATCGTTATTACATCAAGTCTCATGTTGCCAACTTTAGGTAATCACAACTAATTAATTTGTATAATGAACAGGATACTAATATCAGTTAGTCTTCACTGATTTGCTTTGTGAAGAGGACCTCAAAATCTTAGATATATCAAATGCACAAGTAATTTAATGTTACATTTAATTATTATTCCTCCTGTACAGAGAACCTATACAGCTTCTTAACTTGGGTAATGATTGCATATATTCTACTGTTTGTCTTTAAAAGACATTTCAGCTAACAATTCTAATAAGCACTCACTACCCTTCTCAATATCCAGATATCATGAATCTTTAAAGATCAGAAATTTATATTCATATATATCTCTATATAACATATATTTATATATTTGATGAATTTAACAAGTGCTTTTGAGATATATTTATCCAAAAAGAAAAAATTCTAGAGCTCTCAGATACCCTCCCCTCCCTGAATATAATCAAGCTGGGAGAAATTTAGGTAACACATATAGTACAGAAAGAAGAAAAAAATCCATGAAAACAAAATGTATAAAATATCTATGCTATATTTTCTTAAAGATATAGCTATTATTTAAATAATGAGGAATAAAATAATGATTAATTAATATAGTATGACTTCACTCATTTATTGTTTTTGTTTTCCAGGTCAAATGATGGTTTGAAAACAGATGTATTGCTTAAATTTCAGTTTGTTACTCACAATGCAGATACTTTAAAAAGACAAGCTGAGAACATTTTGCATCAGAAGTTGAAATTAGATAAAAGCTTCCTGAAGATAGATACTTCAATACCTTATCTTAGAGGCAAGAAACATCATTTTTCTTCCCTTGTTGAAGTTTGTCATTTTAACAATATGCTCATCTACAGAGAAAGTTTTTTTTAATTTCGCCATAAAATGAAACCATTCTTACTTGTTAAGTATCTCACTTACTCCATAATAACCCCCATATAATCTAGACTAAAGATTATCTCCCTTTGTTTAGCACGGAAATAATTATGAAACAAAAATTACATAGTAATTAAAATATAATAGCTTTTCTTCTTTATTCTTAAGAGATTTTAGTAAAATTGTTTGAATTAATTGAACATGCACATGGTAAAAGCTTACACTCTGTTACTAATACAGCAATTTCTACTGCCTGGCTATTTCTGTAACAAAACTCTTTCATTCTGAATGTAGACTGTAAAAGTGGTGTGAATGCAGAAATCACAATGTGTGGGGTACAACACGATTTGGGCTCCAATGGAAGGAGGTCTAGTATTTTAGATAACACTACCAAACCCTTCCTACACTTCACAGGAAAGGACTGACCCAGGGCATGGAGGGGACAGAGGAGAAGATGCTAGACCCCAATAGTACCTATCTAGACCAGAAAGATACCATGTGATTTTCAACATAAAGAGCTAGGTGATAATAGGGGTGTGAGATTAAACAATGCTCATTATAATTCCAAGACCACTGTTAGCATTACATAAATTAAAGTTGGCACATTTTACCAGAGGTTGTATAATCATGAAAGGAGATTACAAGGCTGATAGAAAACTGTAAATTACCAATGAGCTTCCCTTTAGTACTTTTCCCTCAAAACTAGAGGACTAGAGCAGGTAAATCACATCAATAGAAAACTGTATTGTAGTTTTGGCAAAAGTCGGGAAGAAAAAATAGCTTGAACAGAGAAACTCTCTCTGTGAGTGAAGTTTCTGTGAAAGGTTGTACATGTAAAATAAAAAACAAAAGTTGAGTTTCATAGGGTAAGATAAATCCTTTAAATGCAGACAGTATAAAGGAAAAGATGCACAGGTAAATCTAGGAGAGACTACAGGTGATAGTGGAAAGAATCATGGACTGGGACTCAGAAGACCTATGACTAGCAGTGTAAACTTGGATAAATTCCTGTAATTCTGTGTCCTGCTGCTGTTTTGCAAAATAAAAATAGTTGCAATTAAGGAACCTGTCCTTTAGGAAGACAAAAAAACTACAAATTTAGTGTAAAGTATGTACAAACAAATTTAGTGTAAAGTATGTACTTATTTATGAAAAAATATGTTTAAAGATATTTTTTAACATATTGGTGGATTTTAATTACACAGAGAGAATCTGTAGAGATGCCAGGATTCCAATAAACTTTAAATCTTTGAAGTAGTCTTATTATAACACTACTCTGCTAATGAGGGCAGAAGGAAATGGTACACACATAGTAGCACACAGTAGTACAAATGTAAAGGTGATCCTAGATCCTCTTCTATTTAACTTGTACTTTAGTACTTGACTTGGAATTAGTTGGAGAATTAGATTTAATAATTCATAGCAAACAATATCTCTATCTATGCCAATGATTTTATAATTATGAAACAATTTTCCCAGAGTCAAAATATTGTCTTTATATCTAGACTCCTTTTTACAAGATCTCATTCTATTACCTCTAAAAATAATAAATTTCCTGACCAATTCAAGTCCTTCCAAACAGAAATATCTGTATCATGTAGACATTATGTTTTAAATTGCAATTGTTTCACTGCTGACAAATCATCTTTTTTTTTCAGAGATGAATCAAGTACAAGCAGAACACATTCTGAACAACCGTAAGTTTAAGAAAATCATTGATATGTATATAAATCTCTAAAACTCAATTATTTTAGAGCTATTTCGCATTTTTACTATTTCCCAAAAAGTATGAATTATCTCTGACTGGACACATGATTTAAGTCTCCCCCAGGGGAAAAAATATGACTGCTAAGAATTGGAAATGTCTATGTGAACATACTTGACTTCCTCACAGAAAGTTTCACTGATAATTTCTTTAAGCAATTCTCTTTCAATTTGCCTTATTTATTTTTATTTGGCGCACTTGCTTAGAAGAAATGATACCACTAACTTCAATATGTGAACATTTATGCTATGTTGACATTTATACTAGGGTAATATAATAGTTGTAATAGTCATTAGAAAAGTATTTTTAAAAGAGTACAAGTGGTATTTTCTGCAAGCAGTAATGTACACTTCAAATTTTCAAAGTTGTCAGATATCACTGGGGTAAATTTTACAAAGGAACATGACCCAGAAAAGAAAGAAAAAACATATTTTAAGATGATATTGCTTGAAGTACATATGGGAGGGTATTAGTTTATTTTTAAAAAGTTAACACATTTTTGATGTGACTAATAATTATCCTATTATATAATTTCAATTAATTTTTAAGGCAAGAAAAGCCTATAAATATTTCCTTTTTTTCCATTTTTAAGTCTTTTCAAATTTTTTATTGCTAATAGCTGCCCCATCAGTGAATATTTGGATCTTCTTTCTGTATTACAGGTTTTACCCTTTTTTCTCTCAGTACAAAATCTTTTTTTTTATTTTATTAAGGTAACATTGGGTTACAACACTATGTATGACTGAGAGGAATATGTTCACAACTCTTCATATGCATGTCATCACACCACACTCACCACCAAAGCACTCGTAATTCTCCACCATAGATCACTGGGCCTCCTACCCCTTAACCTCCTCTCCCCTCTAGTTACCTAAATCTGCAGTAGGATTTCTAGGGGTTGTTTCGCTTCAGTTTTGCATGCTCCTTTGTTTTGTTTCTTTATATTCCACAAATGAGTGAAATCGTCCAATATTTGTTTCACTCATTCTCACTTATTTCATTTGGCATGATCTCCTCCAGTTCCGTCCATGTCACGAATGGCAAAATTTTATCTCTACAACCAAGCTGTGTTCTATTGTGTGTATATACCACATCTTCTTAATCTACTCACTTGCTGTCCATCTTTAACTACATGTCATATTCTGGTTTCTCTTCAGATCTTATAAATCTTTTGCCTTTTAACTACGTGTTAAACATTCTCTAAATATTTATACTCTGGAAATAATCATCTTATTCCCTCTGGACAGGCTGTGGTATAGGGAGGGATTACCCAACTATGGAAAGAATTGCAGATGGTAATATTGCAAGGAAAACTGACTGGCCATGGCAAGCCAGCCTGCAGATGGATGGCATGCACTTCTGTGGAGCATCTTTGATCAGTGAGGAATGGCTCCTGACTGCAGCTCACTGTTTTGACACGTAAGCCCTCAGTCTGTACAAAGTGGATCACCACTTCACCGATTTTATTGCTTTTGCTTCTTATAATTTTCCTCCTTTTTTCATTACTTAGTCTTCCCAAATTACTCAGGATTGTCCAGCAGGCTTAGAAGAACTAACAATTACTGAAGAATAGTCTAAAAACAAAAAATTAGTGAAAATATCTTCAGTTCCAACTGAAAATATATTTTCTAGTAATTCCAATCTTAACTAAGAACAAGTCAGTTCTGTTCAAAGTTCAACAAACTCACTGATTTTCCTGAGATATATTGTGGATATTTTTAAAATTCTGCTAATAGTTTTCCCAAACTTACATCTGATTATCCACATGAATATCTTTGATACTCTGCTTTTATTAATAGTATTTTTTATTTGTGTTTAAATTCATATAAAATGTGAAAGCATTCTGGATATAATATTAATTAAACAGAAAGGATGAGAAAGCAATATAAAGTGTGGTATCAATTTTACACTTCTTTCCTCCCTCTCATTCTCTCTTCATAACCTACACATATTTATATACCTGTGCATAGATAGGGGTGTATATGTATGTGAGGGTGTATAAATATGGATATATATGTATAGTTTTTATTTATCTTTTCTTGAGCTAATTCATATTTTAACAATAAGATTGGCATTAATATATTGTTTCCTTTAAAAAAAAATACAAGTTCCTCCTTGAAGAGAATAGTTTACCTTAAAATGGGAGGATTTGCAATCAGCCAAATCAAAAGCAAATCTGTCTTAATGAAGAAACCTCAAATAAGACAGTGAGAGCATGCAATCAATTTGCCCTTCTCCCACCCTTATTGCCCATGCTCATCCAGAGTCCTGGGCACCTTTAATTAGTACGGAACCAACTCTAATCCTTTTAATCTGTGATCAGTTACAAAAACCCCAAACTCTGGACGGTCAGCTTTGGAACAACTCTAAGCCCAGCACTGATGAAAAGAAAGGTGCAGTCAATTATCGTCCATGAAAACTATGCTGCCCATAAGCATGATGACGACATTGCCCTGGTGAAAGTCTCCACTCCCGTTGTATTTTCCAATGACGTGAGCAGAGTCTGTCTCCCAGATGCTACCTTTGAAGCCTTGCCTCAGAGCAAAGTGTTTGTCACTGGATGGGGAGCATTTAAAGCAAATGGTGAGTATTCCAGTTGAAACATACGAGCACAAAATACAAACCCATCCTCCATTTGAATGGAGATATAAGATACAAAATCAAAATACATAAGAGCTGAAATCAAGATGTTCAATAAAAAATAAGGTAAGAACAAAAAAAAAATGAAAACCCAGATACGGTGTATTACTGAAATTCTGGCTATTACTATTACACTGTATCTATGACATTCATCTTCTCTATGGCCTATTTTGGAAACTAGTTACAATTTTTCTTTCAGAAGTTATTAAACTATCCCTTTCCTATCTTATTTTTTTTTCTGTTTCTCTTTCATATGTAGGTTTCTGCTATGGCTACCTGAGTCTTAAAGCATGTGATTACTGAGCAGTAGTAATGAAAAACTTCAGTAATGTGTCATACAACTAAGCAGACATAGCCTTAACCAAACAATGTGAATGACATTCCTGATGCTAAATATTAAATAGGGTCCCTCTGATCCATGTTTCTATTGGAGTAGTTTTTTGAGTCTAAGACCTTATAAAGTTCATAAGTATAACATTTTACCTTACTTCCTAGTTCCTTGTCTCTTTGTTGGACTTTCTACCTAAGATTTAATCTGCCCTTGAATTTCAGATTTTTATTCTAAGCTCTTATTACAAGCTTATAGTGTTATTCATGTACTCAGTCAAAGCATAGCTTTTATCTACTGAGTCTTCATCAGTTGATTTTTATAGAAAACTGCTTCTTTTCAATGCACACTTCAAAATTCTGACAGGAGCCCAGGTAAATATAACATCACTCTCACCTGAGTTTCTCTTCCTCATTTCTGGGAGTTGTTAATTATTCTTTAGGCAACAGTGATGAGTACAAAAAGGAATTAAATTCTTAGGTTTTAGACAAGCCACTGATTGATTAGAGTAGAAACGAATAGCATCTGCCAGTAGGGCAGCACCATTACACTTCCTTGAGGCCTAATTAAACCTCTCCAGAGTACTAGTTTATGAGTGATATGAAACTTCATTATGAATCACTCAGTATCCAACAGTGTGGAGGTTACTGTGTATTGCTTTCTACTCCAAGTCATGTACCCCTGAGAAGCAGTGTTACAAGTTTATCATACATCTGATTAAGGTTAAGTATTAGATATATGATTATGTATTTTCCTCTGGATTCTGGAACTGAGACAAGGACTACTCAGGTTTTCTTTTTCTATCACTCAAGATTTATCCAATTATATCTGATTAGAAATCTTCCTACAAGACAACTTGTGAAATGGGAACTTTCTATTTGAGATAGTTTCTTTCCTAGATAGTTGATGATATATAAAAAATACAGCTTGTCATATTGCCAAGCATTGTAATTGACTTTTCAAAAGTTGGGAGTAAAGAAGTATAAGTATTTGAAGCATAAAACTGTTTAATACAGATAAATTGGATAAAATAAGCATTAGAAAAATTGTAAGTAGAATATATTTGATTAAAGGCTGAAATACCTAAAATTTTTAAGTGAAAATTAGAGCCAGCAAAATTGCTGTGGCACCTACAAAAAGAAATAGGTTAGATTGTTCAAAAATTATATAAAAGAAGACGGTAAACAGAAATGCTAAGTGCAAGAGAAGAACCATTTTGATAAGGTCATTTTGTAGAGCACTTTCTTAGTCTTGACTTCTCATTCTCAATGACAAAAAGTAACCTTCCCTTTGGTGTGGGGGAGGGTATCTTTCAGATGGGAACTTAATCTGCTTTAAAATAAGAAAGGAAACTCAGTGTGCTCCCCTGCATCTGCTGCTGCTCAGTTGCCTCCAACTTAAAATAATCAACATGCTAGAAAGACATACTTTGGGATAGGATTTTTTTTTTCCTTTTTATGTTAAAAGATTTGTTGCATTTATTCAGAAAGTAAGAGAAGAGAATGTGGTCGTTTAATGATCCTCCCATGCTTAGAAATAATGACAGGTGAAGAAATTCACTAGCTCTTAGATAATCTTTAATGACCACAGAAATTAGACCTAGTTTTTAGCAAGATGATCAATTCTAGTAAAGTTAATTTTGTAGTTTTAAAACATAGAGATCTTTACAGTGACTGACAAAATCCCTAGGAACCTAGATGTCCTCTTGCAAAAGTTCTCTCACCAGCTATCATTGACAGTGAAGTAGAGTTTTTTGACCATGAAGATTAAGATGACAAAAATGTAACCTTCCCAATTCACTCCACTAGCTTCTATTGACTGAAAATTGAATGTGGGATGAACTACCATAATTTATTAATATTCATTATTTTTTAATCCTCACAACAAATTTGTGAGCTAGGTATTGTTTTCTTCTTTTTACAGGTGAGTAAAATGATGTGAGGATTCAGTAATTTTTCCAAGGCCACATAGCACAAACATTGTGCAAAGTGTTCAAATTCCTATCTGCTATCTCCAAAACCAGGGTCATTGGCAGAAATATCCTGACTTGTTGCTTAAATCAATTGCACTGCTGTCCTCATTCTCTCAATTGTCTTTGAACTTGTTATAAGCAGAACATCCATCTTTATATGAAGGACTAATACCCCCTTTAAAACAAACACTATTAAGTGATAAGGAGAATGACTAAAACAATTTACTACACAACTCAATAATACCTTGCATATAATAACACATCAATAAATGAATGTTTAATTAATAAAACATTATTTCTTATCTCAGTACTCAGTATTATTATCATTATTATTATTATTATTATTATTATTATTATTATTATTATTATTATTTACTCAGTATTAGTTTTGGATGTCAACTTGATCCTGCTTATGAAGCAACAGGATTCCATCTATTTACTGTTAAAGTTAATTCCTGAGAGAGAGTACAGCCTTGTTCTATACTGCTACTCCAAAAAGGATTCTCACTTCTCAACATAGCCATGTTCTTTATGAAGTGATTAGATTCATTTCTGGATAAAATAAGGTAAAGTGTCATATATTAACTCAGGCAGTGCCCTGAGAAATGCCCTGGCTTTAAATCAAATGTTATCCCCATTTAACTAGGCAATCCTGGCAAGACTCATAACCATGCCAGATTTGGTTTCCTCAGATAAAGAAAAACTTGTATCTTTGTTGACTAAATAAGATTAAATAAGAAAGTGAGAGTTAGCATGCCAAGCATGGCACCGAGCACCTAGAAGGAACCCAAGAAATCTAACTTGAACCTGAACGCTGTCATCAAACCCACAGTTCTACAACGTCATGTTTTACCACCTCTGCAACCTTTGTGAAATACAGGAAAGTGTTATATGCAACAATATGGAAATTTTTCTTCTGTTTTGCTCTTTTTAGGTCCCTTTCCAAATACTCTGCGACAAGTTGAAATAGAGATCATAAGTAATGATATATGTAATCAAATTTATGTTTATGGTGGTGCTGTGTCCTCAGGAATGATATGTGCTGGATTTTTATCAGGAAAACTAGATGCCTGTGAGGTGAGAATGTATTCAAATTATAAAAATGAATCTGCTATAGACATAATCACTTTATGTGACTCTATGAAAGTAACTTGCAGAGGAGAGGGGAAAGTATAAAAACAGGGAATAGAAGAACCATAATAAGCAGTCTTCCATTCACACCTATTATTGTCCAGAATCATCTGTGAAAATGACAACCAGCTGTAAATTAGGACAATGATTAGAAAAAAGGACTGGAAGCAGATACAGAAACCAAGTCAGAAAGTTACATAATCATTACTTCAGGTCATAGTCATAACCAAGAGTTAGAATGATACTAATTGTAAGGCACGGGGATATCCCCACGGTGAAGGGACTGTCACCCCACCAATGCTCGGAACTTTGATTCTAAATAGTGTTCATCCAGACAGAATTGCCCTGTTTAATGAAAAATATTTATACTTATTCATATTAAATTGCTACTCACAAATGATGTATAAAAACTAATTATATAGATAACCATATAAAACATGAATTTTCCTTCTCAGCCATACAAAACATGAATTTTAAGCACTGAGAAGAAAATCCTTAAAGGCCTAAAAATATGTAACTACAGATTTTACTATAGCATTTGAATTGGGTCCAACAGTTTAGCAATTTCTGAAAACTAGGAATGACTGAGGATTTGATATGAGAGCTGTCCTTTTATGCAGAGGTACACTATTGTTCTGCCACTGGCTGTCATGTGACAGCATAAGCATTCCCTTAGTTATTCATTAAGGTTTTGTGTGTGTGTGTGACTTGTAAGGTACTGTGCCAATAACTGAAGGGAAGCAGAAACATTTAAAAAATGAATACACAATGAATTTACCATCTAAGATAGCATACAGGTAAATAAAACAAATTAACAAAAAACTAGGATTTAACAACACATTCTGTAATACAAAGGTCCCCTCCACTCACCTTACTTCCTAAGAAGAAAAAAATAATTGGGTAGTCTAAGATGCAACTGTACAGCATGACTTTTATGGAGGAAGGTAAATTTCTATTTTGACATCCTCAAGTCCACAAGAATGAATCGGTTGGACAGAGTTGTATTTCATATTATTCTGTAAGAGAGCAGATGTTCACTTTCCCTTGGCCTATCCCCTCCTCTGCTTCCTCCACCACTAGCATGCTGAGGACCTAAACTAGGATGTGTGTCCATGGGAAAGGAACTGAGAAGGGTAGCTCCTTTGCTGGATCAGGGTTTTCCTACTCTGTCTACTGAATACTGGAGGGTAAAGAGCTAAAGGCACGTGACTCCAAGACTTCATGCCTGTTTCAAACAGGGTCATTCCTCATTAAAAAAAAAAAAAGTCTATAAGTTGTTTCCATATAATACTCCTTTAGAATGAATATTTTCATTGCTAAAAGATAAAAGTAAAAATCATTTGTCTAAGCCTTGGGTTAAAGATGTAAGGGAAGTCATCATGATTCACACACTTCAGGGTAGTTCACTAAAGTTAAGGATTCTACCTTAGTTTGAGAGCAAAATCCTTTGTGTAATAAATGGTGCATACTGGCTTAGAATGCCTTTGCACATCTTCCTCCTGTGAAAACGATTGCTGCATGGTACTCGAGTGTCCAGGCCACTTTCCTATCAATAGTTGTAAGTGGAACAAAGTGAGATACAAATTCAAGTCAAGAGATAATTTTTACATAACAGAATTAGGTGAGATTTCATGAAGGAGGTCATATACAGTTGAGCCCTGAAGTAATCACGTATGTAAAAATCAGTTTCCTGAAGTTCAGTTCTGTTTCAACACTGCAAAGCCCAAAACTATACCAGGATAAAACTGAAACCTTTGCTTTATTTATACTAGCTTCTAGATGAAAACATTAATGGGCATAAGCAGAGATAACTGAGATAATAAAATAATAAGTAACATAAATAAAAATTAGTTTTTCAAACTTCAAAATATTAACTTTTAGACATTCAGGTATTATCTGACACACATTTATGACACCTTTATTTATTAGACTAATGATTTTTCTTCTTCTCCAGGGTGATTCAGGGGGACCTCTAGTTATATCACTTAATGGAAACATCTGGCACGTCATTGGAATAGTAAGCTGGGGAATAGATTGTGGCAAAGAAAACAAGCCTGGAGTTTATACCAAAGTGACTCGTTATAGGGACTGGATTAAATCTAAAACTAACATCTAGTGCAACAATCACTTCCACATCCAAAATCCAAATGTCATGTGTGGTCTCTAGCAAAGTGTGTTTAATGTATGTTAGCATGTATATTGTCACTGCGTTCAAGATGCAAATAAGTGTGATTCGATAATTTTCCCCTTAAAGATGAGAAAAGCATACTTTTTCTCACTTCATCTGAAGTATTTTGCTG
Source organism: Scalopus aquaticus (assembly GCA_004024925.1). Classification (NCBI taxonomy): domain Eukaryota; kingdom Metazoa; phylum Chordata; class Mammalia; order Eulipotyphla; family Talpidae; genus Scalopus; species Scalopus aquaticus. The sequence goes on along the minus strand of PVIJ01005823.1, from coordinate 17,838 downwards.
ACCATGACTGTACAAGATACTGTCAATGCCAAGGACATCTGCCATTGCTGCTAGGAGCCTCTGATTTCCCTGATTACCTCCCCTTTCATCTTCCTGTCCCTTATACACACTTCTCATTTTAGAATAATCCAGCTGTTTAATCTGATAAGTACTATCTGGCTCAGCATTCTCTATTTTTTTTTTCCCTGACAGAGCAAGCTGCTTTTCCCTGACACCACAATTTATATCTTCCTCATCAAATAATCCTCATTATAAATCTGTAGGGTAAACACAATGCTCAACAAAGATGGAGGGTTAATAGACATGAAACTAGAAATTCAGAGATGGCACTACTGTGAATCCTTCCCCCCACTGCCCCCAGATGTGTATTTAACCTCTCTGAAACTTGAAAAAAAAAAAAAAGCTGACATCTATCACAATAGTGCAAATTTTAAACTCTAACAACCACAGTAATATTTACTTTGGAACAGTAACAAAATCCTTAGATCAGACAGCAGGAGAACTAGATATATTTTCTATCATAGGATTCTGTTTTATATATGTAAAATTGCCTTTTGCTATTCATAAATAAAAGCAATTTCTTGATCTCTCTTTTAAATGGAAATGAAGAAGAAAGTCAAGGACTCTGAAAAAGGGTGAAGTGGGGTGGGGAGGGAAAATAAAATAAATAAGGGAGAAGTTCAAATCCTGATGTAAATTTGCTATTCACTTCTTTTTAATATTTATTCCCTAGTGTAATTTATTTTCTAAACAGTTTTATTTTCATTCAACTTCAGAAAAACTAAGGGGCCTGCAGAATGAGAAGCCAATTTAAATTATATTCAGAAATAACCTACCTAAGAGGCCAATATAAAAGTGGGCATTCATACAAAATTTGATGCAAGATTTTGGGAAAGACTTTACTGTATAATACTTAAGTTTACTGTTAAAAATCCTATGTATTTTTTGAAGACTGGTGTTTATTATAAAGAATATTCAAATAACCAAGATGGCAATTTTGGATTGGTCTCATTATTATGAAGGTCGTTTTATTTGTATTTAAGTGTATCCCTTGTGACATTATACATGATTATAGATTAGTATTCAAAAATAAACTCCTACTTTTTCTATGCAACTAAACTTTAACTTGTTCCCTCCCACCCCCAGCCCTTTACAGTTAATTCAGCTAGTGGAATAACTGTTGTTTTAACATTTTTCTTTTGAGTTTTATATTAAGACTCTCCTTGTCCCACAGAATATATTGTATACAATAAAATGTATTTATGTAACACACTCAAATTCTTTGTCTGCGAATTCTCACTAAACTGAGGGTTTTCTTGACCTTGTTACTGTTGCTATTTTGTCAGAGATTATTCTTTGTTGAGGGTGTGATGGGGTGGGGGGCAGCAGCTTTCCTCCCACTGAGAATGTTTAGCAACATTCCTTTCCTCTACAATTTAGGTGTCAGTAGTAACTTCACCAAGTTGTAATAACCAAAAATTTGTCCAAACACTGCCAAATGTCCTCTGAGGGAAGGGGTAAAATCACCCCCAATTGAGAACCAACGCCAAAGGAACAATAGAGGAATAAACTCACTGTTAGAAAGCTTGTACCCACAATTACCTTAATTTTCTCCTTTTTTTAATAATCCTGATGCAGTGAGACTTCTAAAAGATCTACAATTATCACATTCATATCTAAACAATGCTAGTCAAATGAAGATCACTTGGAAACTGAACCTGACTGGAGGAAAGAGGCTGAAGAGACACAGAGAGAGAGAGAGACAGACAGACATATAGGTATATTGATAGATAGATCCGTAGACTATAACCATAACTACAGATACATCTAGAGAGAGATATCAGATATCTAAATCATTCATAACTGCACATATACACTCCATTCGGTACCCTCAGCATGCATAAACACATACTACTTGAAAGAGTTATATGTGCTTGCCTGAGACAAAATAGCTCATTCTATCACCAATAACACTGCGAAGTGAAGAACAGAAAATCATACAGCAGCACTTTGCACTAAAACCTACACTCTCCAATATGGTAGCCACTAGTGAGATAGGGCTATATATATTTAATTGAAATTAAATATTTAATACAAATAAAAATTTATTTCCTCAGTCATATAATCACATGTTAAACACAAAATACATGTGGCTAGTGGCTACCATATTGGGCAACAGAAATAACATTTCTGTCATCAAAGAAAGTTTTAGTAGACATTACTCACCGACGTCATTCTATGTAAGTATTTAATAATTACTTATTCATCTAACTAAACTTTCTTGAACCTCGATGTGTCAGACAATTTGGGAATTCCTGACACTGGATATACAATCATGAATAAAATCAAGTCCAGTTCTCAAGACTACATAAAAGAGGTAAAAGTGTTTTTTGATAGTTGTAATGAAAGTAACAGACACTTTGGAGAGTGTGATTATTCAGATACAACATGACCACTTTTAGAGTTTCCGCTGCAGGTACAGGTGCATTATTGGAGAGAGGAACCTCTGTATAAACTATAATAGACCCACCAGAGTCCCACTAGATTAAGATGGTCAGAAACAGGTTTTTCAACCTTCCTTGGAAAAAGATCCGGGAACTTTCCCATTTAGCAGTACATTAAAGAATCAAAAAGAGATGGGTGGGGGTTGTTGCTTTTCAAGTCACCATGAAATTACTTATAAGCCAGAAAAATATTACTGGCAATCAAACAAATGAGAAGCAAATAATGGTGAAGCATCAGAATGACTCAGTCAGAAAGATTAAAAATATCAAATACTAGTTAAACAAGAAGTCAACCCAAATAAACAAGGATAGGATTGTATAATTTGTTAATGCTGTGTTATTATATATGAATCCAGGAAATGTAGAAACAATAGATCATTGTGACTCACACCTACCTTCATTAAAACACTGAAAGGCACTGAGCAGCTTTATCAAATGAGTTACTATGCTGCCATCTCCTGGTCCAGGTTATTTTTAAAGTGCACTTTATTATAATTACATTTCACATTGAAAAGGCACATGAGCTGTTTTCCAATATAGAATAAAACACAAAAAATCTGGCAACCCTCCAATTTTCCCCTATTGTAATCAAAGTTTAAAATGTTGTATATCCTTTCACATAGTTCTGTTTATGCAAACACAAATATATCTATTCACTTACAAAGAGTTTACCTACTTTATTTAAAAAAAGGGATTTATGTTGAGACATAACATATATGCACACATAAACATGCATATTTTATATACTGGGACTTCACAAACAAAACTTGGAGTTTGCCAACACTATACGTCCCCTACATGAGATGTTGAAAAAACTCTCCTATCTAAATCAAAGAGAAAAAGTTGATATAAAATTGAACAAAGAATTATTACCTGAAAACTAAACACAATATGGCAGCAGCAAGTGTTTATGTAGCAATAAATAATAAACATAAATGGACTTGAATTAACCAAGAAAAATTTACAAAGTGGCTAAATCAGAAAACAAACCCAACTTCCTACTGTCTCCAGGAGCCCCATCTGAATACCAATCATAGGCTCAAAGTAACAAATGGTACCCTAATAAAGGCAGGGACAGCCATATTTACATCAAATAAAATCAGTTTCTAGCTAAAAATGTAAGAAGAGACAGGGATGGACATCAAGTATTACAGATCAATAAGGATGTCATAACATACATCAACATGTATGCACCAAATAAAGCAGTATTAACAAATCTAGAGTGTTATAAACCAATATTACCTCAATAAAAAAATTAAAAAGATCAAGCAAATAAAATGGGTAGAAGAAGTAGTAGCCATCAAATAATATGGCCAAATAAAGAACTCAGGGAATCATCCCTCTCCAGAAACATCAGGGGAAAAAAGGCAAAAGCCACCAGAATAAACTTTATTAGAGAATTGGGAAGTAGTCAAAAGCTAACAGTGATAAAATGAACACTGGATCAGCAGGAAGGTCATGGAAGAAGAGCAGGAGATCTTTTTGGTGTTTACTCTTGTACGATAGTACAAGAGGCAGAGTAGTGATCTTAAAGAATGCAACCTATATTCCCACTGTGGGTTTTGATTCCAGAGAAATCAGAGAAGACCTTGTTCCCAAGGAACTGTATTTGTGTGGTTTGACATGTGTGGAGGCTCTCCTAGAGACTAAATCAAGAAGTATGACTTTGTTCCTCCCACCCAGAACTCTCTTAGGGCAAGCAGTAGTCACACAGGAAAAAGTTGTTTGGAAAGTCAATTGAACAATCTTGAACGGTCTAGGACTACCCCGGGCAAAACATAACAGTTGAAGCAAACAAAAATCTTAGAAGAGAAATGTAGGAAGATACTTTGGGAACTAAGGGCTTTGATAAGCTTTTGCACATACTGGGGAGTCTAGAATGCCACATGCATGCCCAGGGCAGGCAGGACGTTTGCCAGAAAAGACCTGAGAATAGCATAGACTTTTATGCTGGCTTTTATTTAGGCTCATAGAAAGGAAGACGTAAAGACTCAGGAAAAATTGTAAATGGCATATGATAAAATGATGATGCAATTTTCCAACTCAGTTTCAGTTTGAAAAAAAAAAACTGGAGAATTGTTGGGTCTTTTATTTTGTTTGCTTTCTTTTTTGTCTGTTTCATGCATTTAAGGAAATCCACTATTTTACCAGTGAGCTAAAGAAACAGAGACCTCAGAGACAACATTCTACAAAGATTACAGTCTTTAAAAAAAGTTTAGAGAAGTTACTAAACAACTATAGGTCATAGCAAGCAACAACAAATTTGGGGGAATAATGAGAATATGGTTTCCAAATATTTGATCATAATATTCAATGTTCAATCTTCATAAAAAAATGATGAAACATACAAGGAAAAATAAAGTATGGCCCATTCAAGGAAGAAAATAAACACTCTCCCTGAGGAACAATAAACATTGTACTTATTGGACAAAGACTTGAAATTATCTCAATGACATTTTTTTTGTAGACACAGAAACGCCCACAGTTAAATTCACATAGACTATCAAGGGACCCCGGTCAGACAAAACAATATTTAAAAAGAAAAAAAGTTGAAAAACTCAATTTCTAATATCAAAACTTTCTATAAAGCTGTCATAATCAAAAGAGTGACGCTGAAAGTTAAACATGTAAACTAATCGAAGAGAAAATAGAGTGGTCAGAAACAAATGCTCATCTAATTTGGTAAAATTACTTTGACACGGTACCAATGCCATTCAATGGAAAAAGGCCAGTCTTTCACTAAATGGTATTGTACAAACTGAATATTCAAAGGCAATGGATGAAGTTACACTCTTACCCATATACAAAAATTAACTCAGAAGGATTAAAGATCTAAGTACAGAAGCTAAAACTATAGCTCAAAATAAAACAAAGAAATAAAAAACAAAGAACAAACTTCGTAATATTGAATTTGTTGATGATTTCTTTATATGACATTAATGAACAATCTATAGAGGATAGACAAATTGGACTGCATCAGAATTAAAACTTTTGTGCATCAGAGTACACAATCAACAGAATGAAAAAATAAGCCATGGAATGAAAGAATTTGCAAATCATATGTCTGGCAAGGGACTAATAGTCAGAATATATAAAAAGGTATATAACACAAGCACTAAAGAATAAACAACCATTTCCTGATGGGACATAAAATGGTAAAATTATTATGGAAAATGGCATGGTGGTATCTTATTCTATTCTAGCTGATATAATAAAAATACTGTGGACTGTGTTGTTTAATCAACAAAGATTTATCTCAAAGTTACAGACGCTGGAAGTCCAAGACCAAGGTGTGGGCAAATTCAGTGTCTAATGAGGACCTGCTACCTGGTTTGCAGAAGGTCATCTTCTTGCTGTGTCTCACACGGCAGAGGGGTGAGCTCTCTGGCATCTATCACAAGTTCTTCATCACTGTGACCTACTCACATTCCAAAGTCCCCGTATCTAAATGTTACCATATTGGAGGTTTAGATTTTAATATATGAATTTTGAGAGGACACAAACATTAAGCTTATGACAGATGGTTCCACAAAAATAAATAGAATTCTCGTATGAAACAACAATTCTACTCTATCCAGAAGTAGAATTGAAAGTAGGGACAAATAGATTATTTGCACACCCATGTTCATGGCAGCATTATTCTCAATAGTGAAGTGGTAGCAGCAACTCAAGTCCGTTGGCAGATGACTGGATAAGCAAAATGTGATATGCACGCACACACAAAATGGAGTATTATTACAACTTTAAAAAAAAGGAAATTTGACACTGGCTACAACATGGATAATCTTTGAGGACATTATGCTAAGAGACTTAAGTCCTTCACAAAAAGACATACTATATAATTACATTAACACGAGGGACCTAGGCAGGCCTGTGCTAGTGGTATTTTCAATAGCCACTAACCTTGCTTGGGTTATAAAGTGACATGGAGATTTAAAGCTTGTTCTTGGTGGGCAGTACAAATTAGTTTAGATAGATAGATAGATAGATAGATAGATAGATAGATAGATAGATAGATAGATAGATAGATAGATAGATATAAACGAGGATAGTAGTTTTCATCTTCAGTTTTCTCTGATGCAGCTTGTAAGAAATAATTGTTCTGTTAGCTGACTACCACTCTGTAATCGCAAAAAAAAAAATGCAGTTGATTTGTAGACATTCTGAATGCTTCTAAGTAAATATAATTTTTTTAAATTAGAGTGACTACAAAGTAAAAGAAACATAAAGGAACTGAAATATGTATAAAGAAGTGAGTATGACTGTCTTTTTTTTTGACTGCTTTAGTCTCCAAGTGCCTAAAAAATACCCTGCACATTTGATGAATTACTGAGTTAATGTTTAATGAATTACTGAACACATGATTTTTACCATACTCATCTTTTCTGAAATAACCAAAACACAAAAGTCCGAGCTACTGTGTGCAAGGTCTCTTAAACTAGGCGATGCTTTCCACCTGCTCATTTTCAACACGATACTGGCTGTCACCCAGTATCTGTTTTGTAATCTTCCCTTACCAGAGAGAAGAAACAGTTGAAGAAATACACATTTTGAGAACTGTCTCCCATCTCACACATGTGACTAATTCCGATGTAATTTTTATGTACCACAATTGTTTCATCATTATAGCATATGATACCATCACAATGAGGTAGCATACCAATTTAAATCACACTGACAAAATTTTAAGTACACAGATTCTCAAATAATAATCATTTCATTCTACATTGTTTTACTTGATTTTGTTTCATTATAACATTGCCAGTGACATTTAAAGAAAACAATTTTATTTGAGGATCTGCATTTATTGTGTCCTTTTGCTTAAACTTGCAGTTTTTAAGAACCTGTCAACAATGTTGAGGACCAATTGTATTTAAATTAATATTTTCTCTGAAATATATAATTTTAAAAGTTTTTGACAGCGAATTATTGAGACCTACTCAAGTATATGCCTAAGTAAAACAAATATTAATTTTTATCTACCTTAGAATTGTGATTATTGACAATCACAGTAATTACATTTTTGTTCCCATCACTTTAAAGAAATTAGGTTGGGACATTGCAGTTTGCAGTGGTACAATATTAAAAACTAGAATATTGCCAAGGACTGTTACTCCCCACCTCCAATTCCAGTAATCAACTAATGATGGGAGAAAGTAAAATTTTTTTGAGGCATGGTTGTATCAATCATCATTCATAGAATAAATCTAACTGATAATAATAAGGACCTTTGGCAACAGGGGAAAATGCCAACTCTACCACTTTCAGACATAAGATTAAACAAATTATTTAATAACTGTGAATCTCTGTTTCCATTTCTTTAAATCCTATTCCAAAAGACTGTTGTGAAGTATCAAATAAGACAATGCATATAAAGCACTGATGTCAATTTCTTAGTCTTGATAAACAGTATTCTTAATTACAATTTCATTTAATTGCTATCCTACTTTGAATATATATTTGTATCAAGTCACAATTTATATTCAGTGAAATTCACCTTTTTGCGTGACTAATTCTGAGTTTTGGCCAACACATCCTTTTGACCACTGACACAAAATATAGAACATTTGCATCATCCCCAAAACTCCCTGGAGAATGCTGGCAAACTGTGTTCTGTTTTTGTCCTTATAAGCTTTGCTGCTTTGCCTTTTTAAGAATGCCCTGTTTTGTTTTGTTTTTTAACTTTTTTTTTTTAAGATTTATTTATTTATACATACAAGCTGGGGTACAGGCCAGAGGTGTGGGGTGGCAAGAGGGTTCACCAGTGACAAAGTGGGGAGCAGAACAGGCAGATCAGAAATACACTGGTGAGGGGAGCAGCTGAGCAAGGCAAGAGAGGTCTGCCATGCCATGTGGGGTTCTCCCTGACTGGGCGTGGAACTCGCATTGCTGCTGCCGACAGCTCCACAGCGCAGTGCTTAACCGCTGCGCCACCAGGGAGGCCCTGTTTTTTTTTTTAACTTTTTAATTTAAGTAATATTGCACTGTGACTTTATGTAAATTCATCATGTTTATCATTATAAATCAACATCTTATGATACTAATGAATCAAACAATACTTTGCCTTTTAAGCCTAGCTTCTGTTACTCAGTGTGATGACTATAAGGTAAGTGCATTTAATTTACATCTATATTACTATTCTCAGAGTAGGAAAACTAAATTCATATAATTACTTACCCAAAGCTGTAGCTAGTGGAAAACAGAAATTGGTTCTAGTTTTCTTTGTATATGTTTCTTGATCACTGTGTCACACTGTCTTCTGATAGCCTATGGTTTAGTAATATCCTACTACCAATTCTGGAATTTACTTTCATATTCAGTTTTTCAGTCCTCTATCATACTGTAAATAAATATTTGGGAAGCTAAGAAAGCCAGATGACATCAGGGCAGCAGAGAAGTTCTAAGCAAGTGTTTTGCTTCCTCTGCTAGCATGCAATGTAGTCATCATCTCATCTCAATACATTCACGTTTCAGTTCTTATATATCCCAGCTAAGGTGGGGGGGGCATATTGCATGTACTGCTTCATTTAATTTCTACAGTGTCTTGGAGAAAGCTATTATTAATTCCATGTGCCAATGAGGAAGCTAAGAGGCAGAAGGATCAAACAGACACTGAGAGGGAGTCATATTTTACAGACAAGTGTGTCTCCCTCCAAAGTCTGGGTGACCAGACCACTTGTCACCCAGAATAGAAGCTGCCATTTGTTACTAGACAGTATGCTAGGCAGTTTCACATATTCTATGTCATTTAATTTTTACAAAACTCTTATATGTAGGTGGTACCAGCTCATTTTATATAGAACTGATGCTCAAAGGGTTAAAGTAACCTATCCAAGCTCACATGGCTATCAGGGATCAGAATTCTATTCCAAGTCCATGCCCTTTTCACTATTCTATGAAACACTACGCCCGGAAAAAAGGAAAGAATATGAGCATGTGATTTACTTGTAAAGTTCAACAGAATGAACATCAATTTTTCTCTAATAAATAGTAGGGAAGAAAACATGCAAATAAGTTCCTAATAACAGTAGCTAATATTTCTGTAGTGCTTACATGGCACAAAGCACTTTTATAAGCATTTTGCATATATTAACCATTTCCTTTTCAAGAAATAAAGTAGCTGCTAGTATTATTTTTATTTTATAGACTTGGAAACTGCTAGTATTTAAACCCTGGCACCCTGACTTTTGAGATTCTGTGCAATTAAAGGACTGTATTACTACCTAAGATTATTTCAAATATCCTTTTCCTAAGTGTCAGAGGTAATGACTACTGAAGATCTTTATTTAAAAGAGTTTCCTCTAAAATGGGTAGCATTTAGTTATAAGATTATAATCAAGGGTAAACTTAAGTATTATTCATTTCATGTGGCTATTGAAAAATAACGTAGATCTGTGTCTTTCAATACAAAGACAGTTCTTCAAAATACTAAGTAAAGAAAATCTTATACAGCATTGCAAACCAATGTCACCACAATAACAAAGTTACAGAAAAAAAATAAAAATCCAAACTCTCTCCCCCCCTTGAAAAGTTCAAGTTCCACAAGGATGTGTACAATATCATACTGTTTAATTAAAATTCACTGTGTTTTAATGGCTGTGTGTTAGAGCAAGTGCTTAATGTGTTCTATAAAAGAAGGGACTCCAGTAACACTAGTTGCTTCTGAGAAGGAGAGGGTCCAAGATTAGACCATGATCAAATAGAGATTTAGCCTCATTCATAATGCATAAAGAATGTGTTAATTGAAAAATTTGAAAATTCTTTTTTTACCTTTTTTTCTTCATTCTGACTAATCTTTACCTATGCACACATACATATATATCTATGTATTCATAATTACATAAAGATTGTGATATATATTACATTATGTCATTTGAGGACAAATCTGGTTTGATATAATTATATTTGTATGTACTCTCAAATGTAGGTTTTTTTTAGAGAAAAATGATTATATATTAATAAGTACACTACACTCCTGAGAGACATGTAGATACCTGATTTTCAACAAGAAGTAGTATTTCCTCAGTTACATTATGTATCTAGGCTTTAAGAACATTTGACTGTTTTTATTGTGAGCTTTCAAGTGAAGGTTTTGTTAAGACATTTGTCTATCTACCAATCATCTTCTTTAAACTCTTAATCCTAGTGCATTCCTAAGGAAGTTCTCATTCAAATTCTTGCAAACAGTTTCTTCTCCTTTAACAAAATTAGTCAATACCAAACAAAAAAAAAAAATACTACTTTCTTGTTAGGACTATTCTGTCTCTGGCTGTTTTCTTCAAGCTATTCTAATGGGTTGAGGCTTCTCTGTTCAGACTTGTCAAACTAGTTTCATTTCAACTACTTGTAATTTGTTTCCTTATTTCTTCCAGCCGTAGATCTCAAATATATCTAGAGATGTCATATAGTTGATTAGAAAGTCAAGTTCAGCAGGTGCAGCCCTACAGGATCATATTCTTCCCCAGGTAGATGATGTATCGGTAAGTTCAGTTTTATTTTGTAAATGGTTCTTTGCTCTACTGTCAGTGATTAGATTCCCAGCATGTCAGAGGACTGGCTGTGGGTCATTGATGGAATAAATCTGTGTTTATAGCAGCTAGTTTATTTAATCTCTGTATTTGAAATCAGTGTTTTTGCATTTAAAAAATCATTTTAGCGTTATTTCATGTTGCCAAGTTCAATAGTGGGATTTTAGGAGAAAATGAATACAGGTTATCTTGTGTCCCATTTGATTCCGATGGAATGAAGGGGTTGTATGGCAAGGTTGTTTACTTGCTGAAAGATAAATCTCCTTTTAGCAATATATATTTAGGTTCTTTAGCACTTCTCTTTAGTTTTTTTCTCCCTTGTACCTTATAGTCCTAGTCCTTGGAGTTAATGCAGTTTGGGAAGTCAGTAGCTGCAGAGACACCTGCTATCATTGTAGAAATCCCAGGGGAAGAGTGAGGAAACAGGAGACACAGATTAGGAGAAGCATGTCTAGCCTCTAAAAATTATCCTATTAAATATTAAAGATAAAAGGAAACTATGAATTATTTCAGGAGTCTTTTTTTTTTCAAAACAAGTTTCACTATAGTGCAAAGGACAGGGAAAATAAGATTCTCTGTCATAACTTATACACAATTAAAATAGTGAGTCTAAACATTCATGATGACAATAGTAGTTCACTTAGACTTATGTCATTTTCAAAATATTTTTACATATGTAATTTCACTTAATAGTTCACTCTTGTGAGATCAAGAGAACACATAATTATCAACTCTAATTTTAAAGTGAGGCATCTGAGAAAAAAGAAGTTAAGGGTCATTCCAGGGTCTGCAGAGCTGTCAAATGCCATAATCAAGGCAGCAATTCACCACTCTTGAAGACTAGTCTTCCTTATTGGCTGCCACAGCCTCTCTAAGTGGCAAGGATACTACTTGGGGAATTTCAGAAATGAGAATTTGACAATAGGCCAACCACTAAGTCAGTGAACCTCTTTGGGCTTCCTTCATCACTAATAAAATGGACATTTGTGTTGGTCCTTTAAGGATCCAACCTTTTATATTTTATAGTCCCCAAATCGCTCCCTTAAAAATATTCCTTTGAATAAAGACGTCGTCTTTTTTTTCTAATAAATATGTGTTTATAGAAACATTTTTAGTGTGAGAGAAGTACATACAGGAGTAATACTGAGAGTCAATGTCATTATTCAGAACATACAGGACATTATGTTTAAGAAAGGGGACAGTGGAAAATACTGAATGTTTATGGTTTCTTTGAACTAAAATCATGGAATACTAATTGAGGATTTGGAGGATTTGGAGGAGATGGAAGGTCATACTAACAGGCAGGCTTTAAGGATTGAAGTAAAGCAAATGCTTAATAATTACTGTGACATAATAGGTCTCACCTATACTAATTCTACAATATGTTCTACAGTCATGCTTACCCATTCTTCTCAATTAAGAAACACAATGTAGAAACTTTGTCACAATACATCAGATTCATTTCTTGTTGTTTCTGCTAGGAACTTTGGATCTCTTCTATTTGGGTTTTGTGTCCCTCTTTACATTTAGACATAGTTTTTAGCGTTCTGATTTCTCTGTGAATCTCTACTTATATTTGGCTTCTAGTCATAGCCATATCTATACAATAATAGGGGGATTCACTTACTTAAAATCTCAATTATCTTCCAAGTGGATTCTTCAACTGAAATTTTTACTTGTCCTGAGAAATCTGTAACTTTCTCTTCTGGTAGCTCATTATTTTTGACCTGCCTAATAAATGCAAAAATTAGATTTGTCCTCCTCATTAGCATCCTTTAGAGAGAAAGGCACTGGGCAAGTTCAAGTATTCAGATTTTATGTAATTTAATTTTGAAAACCTGTTTCAATCAACTTGTTAATATCCCAATCATTCTCTAATATATTCAAAAACTCTTCAACAGTAGATCTTGAAATTCCTCATTACAAGGAAAAAAAAAAATGTTCACCTATGTAATGGGGATTCTTGTTAACTAAACTTATTGTGGTGATCATTTTACAATATATACATAATGAATCATTACGTTGTACACCTGAAACTAATATAATTTTATGCTAATTATGTCACTTTAAAAAAAGAAAAAAATCTACTTCAAAGTTAAAACCAAAATAGCAAAGTAAAACCTCCAAGTTGTTCATTGTTCATTAAACTTTGTTTAAACTATTATGTTTGGTTTGTTTTCAGCAAAGTCACAGAGCTTTCTTTGTAGCATGTACGTATTGTTAAATTAGTTCATCTAATTCTCACAATGGTCCTATAATTAGGTCCCATTATTATTCCAGTTTACAAATGAAAAGTAACTAGCCCTGCACCATAGGCTAATGAGTGAGAGCTTTCCTTCTTTTTGGTAATTTTTAAGAGAAAAATAACGTTTTAATTTAAAATTTGGGTAAAACATTCATAGTGCTAGTCACTCAGTAGGACTTTACATAAATATGATATCTAAATATGATAAGATAAAGCAAGGTTTTATTATATTCCATTGACTAGAAATATGTATTCATTTCATTAAGGGTGAAAGGCTAGGTGATAATATCATCTTTGTTTTGTTTTCCTACTTTTCTAATTGTCTGGCATATGGGGGATAATATATTTGTAGATAAAATAAGGAGACTGGCAGATATGTATATAAGGTGTTTGGAAAACAAAGTGATCATTTATGATAAGTATACAAATTCACAGGAGCTGATAGTTTATTATGATAAAATCTACCATTTATTATATGTTTATGAATAATAAATTACTTAAAAATGGATCATTTCCCTTACTTATATCACTTATTTTTTAGAGTTCTCAAATGTGTAAGCTTTCTATTACCACATTTTATAGAAAAGATAGTTGAGTTTATTGAGAGTTATTAAGCTTTAAACTCAAACTATACATACCACCCTATCTCCAACATATTCATGGCTGTACTTTTGAAACATCTTGGTTAATCACATGAAAGTCATACTGGGGACAAATATAAGATCATTTGAATAACATACTACTAAAGGCTTTCACAATTATTATGAGAGCAGTGTCTGGTTACAAATGGGGACAGATAACTTTGAAGTCAGGCTTCCCTTTCATTAACTTTGCAAGCAAATTTTGCTTTTCCTCTCTGATCCTTATTTTCCTTATTAGTGAAATGGTAATAACATGGCTTACCTCACCACCAAGCTGTGGTAACAATTACAAGAGATAATCCATGTGAACTTGACATGTACTGGAGTCCTTGATTTACTCACTTTATTGTCTCACATCTTTGAGTATGGTTTATTACCACCACTTAAATGTAGGAAAACTGAAATTCATAGAAGTTTCATAAACTGATTCTCAAGATACAAGCTAAGGGGTTATAAACAGGACTGAAGTCACAGTCTTCTGATCTAAAAGGTAGATCTATATCTGCAACATTAGGCTGTTTATAGTTGATTTGTTCAGGCAAGTGAAAACTTACAGGAAATTTTTTAAATATTGTGGAAAATCTCTTTTACTTCACATTGCTACCACTCTCACGCTTTTGACAACAGATATGTAGGGCTCCCCCCAACCAAAGGAAAAAAAAATTCTCTAACTCCAGCTGGGATTTTGCGATCAAATTCAATTCTAACACTAACCAGAGTTAGCACAGACTTCACAGGTTAAGAGCTCAGTCCATAAGAATACCCCTGCCCTCAATGCAAATGCCAGTTGCAGTTCAAGTTGTCATTAGTGCCACTGACCCACTGGCTATAAATCAAAGGTCCCCACAATCCCCTTCTTGTGTTTGGTCAATCTGCTAGAGTGGTTCACAGAACTCAGGAAAACACTGCCTACAAGATTACCAATTTATTACAAAGGATCATAAAGAATAAATATGGCAAGGCCCAGAAGTATCCCAGGTGTAGGAGTTTCTGCTCTGGTGGAGTTGGGATACACCACCTCCCATTATGTAGATGTGTACCCCAAGCCAGAAGCTCCCTTAAACCTACTGGAATTTTTATGGAGTCTCCATTATACAGGCATAATTGATCACTAATTCAATATTTAGCCTCTCCTCCCTTCCAAGAGAATGGGATTAAAGCTAAAGATTTCAACCTTCCGGTTGTACTATGGCCTTTCTGTTGACATCACTCCATCCTGAAGTCATTCAAGAGCCACTCAAGCATGATCTCATTGGAAGAAATAATACCCCCATACCCAGAAGATTCTAAGAAGGTTGGAACTTAAAGACAAGAGGATCAAATACTGTGCCTCACATAGCAGAGCTACCAAGCAGCAGAACTAAGACTTAAACTCTGGTAATGTGGCTCCAGCAACTGGATTCTTACCTTTAATACTATACCACTTTCAAGTGGAAATCAGTTCAATCATATTGTCATAGTTTGTGAAAATATAGAAACCTTTCCTACATGAGGAGAAACAGAATTCTCTGGCATGTGCACTTGGCTCATCAGAAAATTCCGTAAGTAAAAAAATGAAAACTCCAATAGAACCTCACCTGGAAGATACCACCCCTGCACCTCTAACAGGAAGTGAAATTGCTTTGTTGCCCCACGGGAGGACGGAGGAGGATCCTTGGTGTGCGTAGCAACAGCCCTACCAATGAGAGAATGAGAACAAAGGAAAGACCACTATTCTCTGGGTTCCAGTTTCCTCTGATGGGCTTTTCATTTGTAACAGTCCCCCTGAACTTTATATATGAACATTTCTTTCTTCTGATGAAGTGTGATTGTGATTCGCCATGAGACCACACATTCCTAATTGCTTTTGTTGGATTTTGTTCATTCTGAATAAATCTATTGTTTTGGTGAAATGTTTGATTGCTTATTTAAGGTGAATGAATTTGAAATGCCATTTAACTGCTATAATCCTAAATGTTCCTAATTCAAAATCTACTTCGTTATTTAAGAGGCTGGCAGGTATAAAGTAGCATACACACACACACACAAAAAAAATCCTCACATTTTTCTGATAATCTGAAGATGAGAGAGCATTCAATGTTAGTCATAACTCAAAATACAGCTAGAAAGACCCTTTTATTGAGTCAGGACACAAGATCTAGGAGGAACAAGAATCTGAAGTTAAATTCATTTACTAGTTTTGGGGAAATGCTAGAGGAAAGACGGAGCTGCAAGTATTTGGAGTAAATCCAGTACATCAGGCCAGATATGATAAGTAGTAATGGAGTCCCTGTCAGGAAATGCCAGGAAATGGGAGAATCCCTCTGTGGGAATGAAGTACATCCATCGGGAATCCAGGAAAGGTGTTCTCAATCCCATTACTTTTCTTAAAGTCTCAAAATTCTCATTTATATGTGGCTGTTTTTGTTTTTGCTATTTTGCCCAATTTCCATCCTTGAAACCAGGGTGAAGGCATTTCCCCAGGTTGCTGAAGGAATAGAATCTTATCTTTCCTGGAGTCCTGATTTTCCTTCTTGAAGCCCCCTTGAATTCAGTTCAACCTAAATCTACTTATTTTCTTATAATGATATTTGATTCAGTTTAGTAAATCCCTTGTTCCCCCACCCTCATCCCTACCATATCTAACAACAATTAGAGGTAGAAGGAATATCCGAATTTTTTTTTATCTTTTTAAATTTCCTAAAAACAAAGCATTCTATGGAGCAACACAATGATATGACTCCATCTACAATAATGTTTTCAAAACTGTGGAACATCAGAACCTCATGAGATCTTCAATAGACATAGCAGTTTTTAAAAAGTACATTTGCAAACTTTTATTTTAACCTAATTCAACAAATTGTATTCAAGCTCGTGCTAAGATTCAAGTGGTATAGCAGATACAAGATATATCAAAATCAAGACAAAAATGCTGTTCATCTTTACCCCATTTGAAATCATTATATATTCTAGGACTTCTGGAAATGTAGGTCTTATTTAATTTTTTAAATTTAATCCAATTTTTCCAAACCTATTTAGGGAACCTCCCTTCTCCCCACTACCTGGGAACACGTCTTGAAAAAGATTTCAATGTTACATATTACTCATTTACTTTCTTCAAGGCTTTGCATACTTTTGGGTAAATTGATGTGTGTACACATTCAAGAAATAAAATACATAGGAAACTTGTGACAGCACAGAAGAAAGTATCAAGTTAAATAAAAGCAATCAAAGTTTACAGACAACATCAAATGTGCTCTCAATTTTACCTGTACACACCTGTCTCGAAGCTCTCCTCTCCTCCTGCCCTACCAGATGATCTAGGTCACGATTATGGGAAAGGGGGGGAGGGGAGGAGAAAAAGAAGGGAATCTTGACTTTTTGAGAGTTTATGAGAATTTAAAGTCAGTGGAAAGGAAGAAGATATGAAAGCAAAAAAAAAAAAAAATTCAAGATTTAACCATAATGAAGTTTGGTGTCTTACCTAACCAGTAAAAATAACCTCTAACTTTATTTATTTATTTTAATATATATTTTTATTGTTATTTATGTCTTTTACATTTTGTATTCCCCTTGGGTAGCCCACCACCAATTCACCCGTGATCCATCTCCATGGTCCCTTGTGTTCTTTTCTATTCCATTTTGTGCGCTTTTCCTCCCCACACCCCCCACACCCCCACCGCTGATTGTCTCTCTCCTATTTGGTTTCCTTATAGTCCTGTTATAAGTGAAACCATTTGAGATTTTTCTCTTTCTTTCTGGCTTATTTCACTGAGTATGATCCCCTCTAATTCCATCCATGTCGCTGCAAATTGCATGTGTTTATCTTCTTTGAATGCTGAATAGTATTCCATTGTGTATATGTACCACATCTTCTTGATCCAATCATCTATTTTTGGACATCTGGGTTGCTTCCATACCTTTGCTATTGTGAACAGTGC
>PVIJ01005822.1:0-99288 GCA_004024925.1 Scalopus aquaticus | reverse complement strand
CAAGACATATGATAGTAAAACTATCGAGAATTCAAGACAAGGAAAATATATTGAAAATGATGAGGGCAAAGAAACAAATAACCTATAAAGGAAAGCCAATCAGGCTGACATCAGATTTCTCTGAAGAAACACTACAGGCAAGAAGAGATTGGAGGGACATATATAACACACTACATGCCAACAAATGTCAACCAAGAATCCTCTACCCTGCAAAGCTCTCATTCCACTATGAAGAAAAAATATGGACCTTCTCTGAAAGAAACTACAGAAATTCATCAGTACCAAACCCTCACTGCAAAGAATACTAGAAGTCATGAAGACAAAACAAGCAGAAGACAGACCAGAAAACACAGAATAAGGTAAGAATTAGAACCACAAAAGGGTAAACAAATAAACAAAAAAATATGGATGACAGTATATCAATATTAACTCTAAATATAAATGGACTAAACACACCAATTAAAAGACACATCATAGCAGGATGGATCAAAAAACAGAACCCAACCTTCTGCTGTTTACAAGAAACACATTTAATTGCGAAAGATAAACAGAGATTAGAAGTTAAAGGATGGAAAAAAATTCTACAAGCAAATGGACCAAGAAAGAAGGCAGGAACAGCTATACTTATATCAGATAAAATAGACTTCAAGCTTAAGGTAAAAAAAGACAAAGCTGGTCACTACATCATGATAAAGGGGACAATAAAACAGGAGGATATAACAATCATCAACATTTACTCCCCAAATGAAGGAGCACCAAAATATATTAATTATTATCATCCCTAAAAACAGACATTAAAGAAAATATATACATAGAAGGAGACTTCAACACCCCACTTTCTCTATTGGACAGATCAAGAAGACAAAAAGTAACCAAGGACATTAAAGCTCTAAATAAGGACCTAGACCACATGGGATTAACAGATATCTATCGATCACTTCACCCCTGAAAAACTGAATACACATTCTTCTCAAGTGAGCATGGAAAGCACTCCAGGAACAATCACATATTAGGCCACAAAACAAACCTCAACAGATGCACTAAGATCAAAATCATACCAGCCTTCTTCTCTGATCATAAAGGAATCAAACTGGAAATAAATCATAAAAAAGAAAAAAGAAACCTCCTTACCTCATGGAGACTGAAACCCACATTACTGGAAAACCAATGGATCAACGAAGAGATCAAAGAAGAAATTAAAAAATACCTAGAACTGAATGACAACGAGGACACAACTTTCCAGAACGTCTGGGACACAGCAAAAGCAGTAATAAGAGGGAAATATATAGCATTACAAGCTCACATCAAGAAGCAAGAAACAACCCAAAGAAACAATTTAATCTCACATCTCAAAGAACTAGAAAATGAACAACAAAAAACCCCAAAAGACAGTTTAAGAAAGGAAATAATAAAAATCAAAGCAGAACTAAATGAAATGAAAATAAAAAAAAAAATCCAGAAGATTAAAACCAAAAGCTGGTTCTTTGAAAAAAATTAACAAAATAGACAAACCACTAGCCAGGCTTACAAAGAAAAAAACGAGAGAAAACACAAATAAACAGGATCATAAATGAAAAAGAAGAAATCACAACAGACACAGCAAAAATGAAAACAATAATCAGAGATAACTATAAACAGCTATACGGAAACAAGTATAGCAACCTAGAGGATATGGACAAATTCCTAAAACTATACAATCACCCAAAACTAGACAAAGAAGATATAGAACACCTAAACAGACCAATCACAAGTAGTGAAATGGAAACAGTAATTAAAAACCTCCCCAAAAACAAAAGCCCAGGACCAGATGGTTTCACAAATGAATTCTACCAAACATTCAAAAATTAAATAGTCCCTGTATTACACAAACTCTTTCAAAAAATCGAGAAGGAAGGAGTACTACCAAACACATTCTATGAAGCAAATATTACCCTAATACCAAAACCAGACAAAGACAATACAAAAAAAGAAAACTACAGACCAATCTCCCTAATGAATACTGATGCAAAAATATTCAACAAAATCTTGGCCAATAGGATCCAACAATGCATCCATAAGATAATAAACCACGACCAAGTGGGGTTTATTCCAGGGACACAAGGATGGTTCGACATCCAAAAATCAATCAATGTAATCCAACACATCAAGAAAAAGAAAAATAAAGACCATATGATCATATCAATAGACTCTGAGACAGCATTCGACAAAGTGCAACACCCATTTATGATAAAAGCCCTTGAAACCCTTGGGATAGAAGGAACATACCTCAACATAATAAAAGCCATATATGACAAACCCATGGCCAATACTATCCTCAACGGTGAGAAGCTGAAGGCCTTTCCCCTAAGATCAGGAACAAGGCAAGGATGTCCACTCTCACCATTACTTTTCAATATAATACTGGAAGTCCTAGCCAGAGCAATTAGACAAAAGAAAGACATTCAAGGGATCCAAATAGGAAAAGAAGAAATTAAACTGTCTCCAATGCAGACGATATGATAATATATATACAAAACCCTAAAAACTGCACAGAAAAACTACTCAAAATAATAGACCAGTTCAGTACAGTAGCAGGATACAAGATCAATGCACAAAAATCAGTAGCATTCCTATATGCAAACACCCAATCTGAAGAAGAAGAAATTAAGAAATCCATCCCCTTCAAAATCGAAACCAAAAAAATCAAATATCTGGGAATAAATCTAACAAAAGACATAAAGGACTTATACAAAGAAAACTACAAAACTCTGTTGAAAGAAATAGAAAAAGACACAAGATGGAAAGGCATCCCCTGCTCATGGATTGGAAGGATTAACATTATCAAAACGGCAATCCTACCAAAAGCAATTTACAGATTCTACACTATTCCAATAAAAATCTCAATGACATGCCTCAAAGAAATAGATCAACAACTAATGAAATTCATATGGAATCACAAAAAACCTCGCATAGCTAAAGCCCTATTAACTAAAAGGAAAGAAAACGGAGGAATTTCACTCCCTGATTTCAAACTATATTACAAAGCCATAATAATTTAAACAGCATGGTACTGGAACAAAAACAGACAGAAAGACCAATAGAACCGAATAGAATACCCAGAATTAAAGCCACGTATCTATGAACAACTAATTTTTGACAAAGAAGCAAAGAAAATGCAGTGGAACAAGGACAGTCTATTCAATAAATGGTGCTGGGAAAACTGGACAGCCACATGCAAAAAAATGAAGCTAGACTACTACCTCACACCCTGCACAAAAGTCAACTCAAAATGGATGAAAGACCTAGACGTAAGACCTGAAACCATAAAATGTATAGAAGAAAATATAGGCAAAACTCTACACAACATACATCTCAGCAAATTCTTGAAAGACACATCCCTCAGAGCGAAGGAAGTGAAAGACAAGATAAACAGATGGGATTACATCAAAATAAAAAGCTTCTGTACAGCAAAAGAGACATTAACCAAAATTAACAGACACCCTACCAACTGGGAAAAGATCTTTGCACACAATACATCTGATAAAGGACTGGTAACAAAAATTTACAAGGAACTCACACAACTCAACAAAAACAAAGCCAATAACCTAGTCAAAAAATGGGCAGAAGAGCTCAAAAGGCACTTCTCCAAAGAAGAAAAAAGCAAATGGCCAACAGATATATGAAAAAATGCTCAACATCACTTATAATCAAGGAAATGCAAATCAAAACCACTATGAGATACCACCTCACACCTGTGAGGATGGCACACATTAAAAATACAGGCAACAACAAATGCTAGAAAGGATGTGGAGAAAAAGGAATTCTTCTACACTGCTGGTGGGAATGTGAACTGGTCCAACCACTATGGAAAGCTGTATGGCGATTCCTCAAACTCCTAAACATGGAGCTTCCATACGACCCAGCAATCCCACTTTTGGGAATTTACCCAAAGGACACAAAAACACTAATCCGAAAGGATACATGCACCCGTATGTTCATTGCAGCACTGTTCACAATAGCAAAGGTATGGAAGCAACCCAGATGTCCAAAAATAGATGATTGGATCAAGAAGATGTGGTACATATACACAATGGAATATTATTCAGCATTCAAAGAAGATAAACACATGCAATTTGCAGCGACATGGATGGAATTAGAGGAGATCATACTCAGTGAAATAAGCCAGAAAGCAAGAGAAAAATATCGAATGGTTTCACTTATAACAGGACTATAAGGAAATCAAATAGAAAAGAGACTATCAGTGGGTGGGGGTGAGGGGTGCAGGGGGAGGGGAGGAAAAGGGCACAAAATGGAATAGAAAAGAACACAAGGGACCATGGAGATGGATCACGGGTGAATTGGTGGTGGGCCACCCAAGGGGAATACAAAATGTAAAAGACATAAATAACAATAAAAATACGTATTTATAAATTAAATAAATAAATAAATAAAATAAAAAGACATATGCCTCTTCTAACTGGTCCCCTGCGTAACCCAAAGTTAGGTATTATCCACAACAAATTAAAGGAAAAAAGTAGTGTTTCATTGAAAGATTTCCTACGCTGAAATTTTACCATCTTTTACTAAAATTAGTTAAACACCTTTAGGTCAAAAGATCTAAACTCAGTAAGTCAAATAATTATTTAGGTAAGAGTAATAAGCAAAGAAAATAAGACCATTGCTCTCACCATCTCCCCAGAATGTAAAATTCCTATCTCTTTATACATACACCTAACCCTGTATCATATTTTATTTCTTGCTTACCTAGATTTTATCAGATGGACAACATTTGGAAGAGTTTTTCATGAAGAATTCCTTTTTTACTAGAACAAAATGGAATGTTCCCACCTTTTGCTAGAACATTCAATGCTTTTACATTTCATGTGGCACTAATACAATGTGAATATACCAATGATTTCGATAAAATGAATTATAGTTGTCTAACTAACCTGCTTGGTGGGAGTCCAGTCTTGAACAAAGAAGGAGGAGAAGTAAACTCAGCTTTTGTAGATGGAAGAGTCGTTTCCTTCTCTGAATTTCCAGTTCTTCCCTGCTGTACCTTAAAAAAAAGGGTTATTAAGTTTGTTTAACTTAATAGAATACTAAAACCACACTGAAAATATTCAATTTACTTTTTAAAATAAACTTGGAACAGTTGACATGAAATTAAATATGAAGGCTTTCTCACTGCTAAATATTGAATAAAATTAACCTACTTTACAAGAGCAATATATAAAATGCACTGAATATGGACTATGGGATCAAAATGATCCCAAACATTAAGTTCACATTATGTCACTTAAAAGTCTAATAAAGTATAACTTCAGGACTTCCATAAATTCTCTGAGATCACCACAAGTTAAATCCAAGATACTTATTAAGACTCCATATTTCAGAGTTCAAGAAAGGTCTTGAAGAGTTTTCCCCTTTTATGGTCACTGCCCTTATTCAAGAAAACAATCAGCAGTCTTTTATCCATACTGACCATTTTCTATTCAGACAGTGACTTAGTATAACACAAATGTTAAAAATTTGCTCCTGCATTTTCATACTTTTTCTACCCTATGATTTCACATCATCGACAATAGTACCATCATCTTATTAGTTTAATACACACAGAAGCATAGTCAGCTATCTGTCTCCTTAATACTTCTCCCTTTTTAGATTCACTTTCAAACCCCATATCTACTGATTCCGTAATTTCTTCCAGATTTAATCATTCTTTCTGCTCTTAACAGATCCTTTGAGTATGGGCCAGTCACACTGCTTTAGGACTGGTGGGACGAGGAATCTTCTTTATGTTCGTTTGCTTTCAT
Source organism: Scalopus aquaticus (assembly GCA_004024925.1). Taxonomy (NCBI): domain Eukaryota; kingdom Metazoa; phylum Chordata; class Mammalia; order Eulipotyphla; family Talpidae; genus Scalopus; species Scalopus aquaticus. The sequence goes on along the minus strand of PVIJ01005822.1, from coordinate 93,493 downwards.
ACCTACCTACCTTTCTTAAGACGATCATTACTTCATAATATCTAAACAAACTAAGTTCATGCTACTCTACGCTTGAATAATACCACATCAAATTTTATGCCCGTTTTAAATTATACTACCCATTTCTGGCACTACTCTTCTTCCCCATATGAGCCAAAGGCCAAGAGAATCTGAAACACCTTGACTTTGGTATGTTCAAATGAACTACCAATTCAATTCCAGAAACCATCCACTTCTCAAATAACCATTCTAAGAAAGCCAGCCTTAGGTATTACAATCTGATATTAATACTGGTAAATCCAATTCTTAACTGGTACCTTTATGTAACTAAGGCTTAACACTGACATTTTATTTGAAAATGAATCCCACTGTTTCAAGGGTAATAAGGATCAGCACTGAGACGAGAACAGAAGGCTAGAAATGGATTTGATAGACACAAGAGATAAAGGAAACAAGGGAAATACACAGTACTGATTCACCAAATATTTATTAAGTACCTATTATGTACCAAAAGCTGAGATTATTGAAATAACACAAAACTGCAGTGGTTAAAGACAAAAACACATGAACATCAGAGAATAATACAATAAAATCATGAAAAAAAATGTATGAGATAAAAGATACTCTGAGAACATAAAAAAATAAATGCATAAGTCTCCCTGGAGATGTAAGGAATACTCACGAAACTGACAGTATGGGGCCTCCCTGGTGGCAGAAGGGTTAGTTAAGTCTCAGCACTATGAAGGTATCAGCCACTGCAGCACAAGTTCAATCCCTGGCCAGGGAGCTTCCCACATGGAGCAACAGACCTCTCCTGTCCCACCCACTGCTCCCCTCAACTGTGTATTTCAGTCGATCTGCCTGTTCTGCTTCCCACTCTGCTCTGTTGAATCCTCTCACGCCCCCACAATTCTGGCCTATACCCCAGCTCTTGTATGCATAAATAAATCTTTAAAAAAATGACAGTATGGTCTCAACTGTTCCCCTGAGCTCCAACTTCTTGCATGTGTAACAAGCATGTCAAACTTATCATGACCAAAGCAAAGCTAATGATTTGGACAAAGCTAATCTGATCCTCTTCAAGTCTTCCCCGTATAAGAAAATGGATACTTAAAACTGTCATTATTTCATAAAATCTAAATAAATTTCATGTGGCTCTACACCTGAATGATATCACATCCTATTTTATGCCCTATTTAAATTACACTACGCATTTCTGGCACCACTCTCCTTCCCCTTGGGGCAAAGTATAATCATCTATTAAGTTGCTCAAGAAAGAAAAAAATAACCAAGGAATCAATATAAATGAACACCCACTGTCACCTTTACAGCATATGCAAAATTCAACCACTTAGTATATCCTCTCCTAAAATCCATATCACACTCACACTACCACATCTTAACTGTTCTACTAAATTGTTTCTGTTCTGCACTTACCGCCTCTAAAATCTGTTTACTGGGGCCTCCCTGGTGGCACAGGGAGTTAAGTGCAGCAATATGAAGCTATCCAGAACCACTGCAGTACCAGTTCAATACCCAGCCAGGGAACTTCCCACATGGTGCAGCAGACCTCTCCTGCTTCACCCGCTGCTCCCTTCAACAGTGTATTTCAATCGATCTGCCTGTTCTGCTCCCCACTCTGTCTCTGGTGAATCCTCTCACCACCCCACCTCTCTTCCCTATACCCCAGCTTGTATGCATAAATAAATAATCAACTCATGTCCCCCTCTCACCTGCTCAAAATTCTCCAATAACTTTACAATCCAAACAGAATAAAATCTATCCCCCTTATCATGGCCTATAAATCCTTAGGCTAAGGTCTGGGTCCTAGCTACCTCTCTGGTTTTGTCTTCCTCATTTCTGCCAGCTTATCCTTACTATGCCCATTCATAATGGTCTTTTTTGTAGATCTTTGAACATATAAGTTCACCCTTTATTAGGGTTTTTCCCTAGATTGTCCTTCTGCTTGAACTAATCTCTCCCACACATTCTCATGGCTACCTCCTTATAACCATTTAAGTACTGTGCACATGTATCCATGGAGTTGCCTTCCCTGACTATTCCCAATTTCTATCACATTACATTTTTATTTTCTTCATAGAATTTCTCACTAGTATCTTTACCTGAAGGTATTTATTTTCTTTTATGTTTATTGTCTATCTGTTGCCACTCTAACACAGAATCTTGGAAAACAATGACTCTACAATTCAAACCTGTATCCCAAGTACCTAAAAACAGGCATGGAATATGACATCTGACCGACTCTGGAAATCACCTTAAATTTTAGTAACCTCTTCAAAGTCTTTCATAGGAGGGCCTCCCAGGTGGTGCAGCGGTTAAGTGCTGCGCTGTGGAGCTGTTGGCAGCAGCGACGCGAGTTCGACACCCAGCCGGGGAAAATCCCACATGGCGCGGCAGACCTCTCCTGCCTTGCCCGCTGCTCCCCTCAGCAGTGTATTTTTGATCTGCCTGTTCTGCTACCTGCTCTGTCTCTGGTGAACCCTCTCGCTGCCCCACGCCTCTGGCCTGTACCCCAACTTGTATGTATAAATAAAAAATAAATCTTTAAAAAAAAAAAAGCCTTTCATAGGACAAGAAGTTACATTATCTTTGGCATGGTTATTTTACTAATGCCTCTCCTGTTAAGTCAGATAAACCCTAAGACCAGAGAGTGTATGTTTATTATGCTCACATCTCAGTCACAAACAAGCCTGAGACACTTCCTAACATAGTCAATGCTCAGTTAAAAATTGGGGAGGAGGATTGGAGAAGGCGAAGAGAGGATTTTAAAAAGGGGGGGAGGGGAAGAGAACATAAGTCAGAGAGTCTTTATACGAGTGTTTACAAGAAAAGATATGGGGAAGACAGCGTACATTTTAAATAGGTAAAAACTGTATGTTACCTTAGTTTTCTCCTTAATTTCTCCAATAATAAAACAATTATGAAAATATTCATCATTTTAGCAAATCTACTAACCAACTTGCATTATGATTATCCTGTGGTCTCAAATGTCATACCCAGCATTATACAGACTGATAATTTGTTTAAATACAACAAATGAGACTATTTTAATATTTTAAGAAATGGCTGTAAGACAGTGTTTTTCTAAAAATAAATTCATGTCAGAGCTTACATATCCAAATAAAAGCTGACTGAAGTCTGTAACCTGGAGGAGCTAAATATTTACCTAAATTATATTATCATCGTAGCAAAACTTAATTTCTTTTGCAAAGTTTCCTTCACCTGCCATTTACAGCATTATTTATGGAAGTTCAAAAACACAAACAAAATATATCTTAAAAGAAATTTGTTAAGTAAACTGTAATAACCCAAATATGGATGATGCAAGTTTCAAAGTGGTATTCATGAAAATTCTAATAACCTAGTAAAACAGGTCCCACAGAATTTTATGGTGAAAAAAAGGAAAGTAAAAAAATTGAAAATTACCACAATTTTTTTTCAACCCACAAGAATAAGAAAATTGGAAAAGCAACAAAGTTTAGAACTTGAAAACAGATGAAAAAATAGTTACTGATTAAGCAAACTGAAGAACCTGAATCTTACGTTAGCAAGGAGAGGGCAAGTCATACTGATTTTTACAGCAAAATTTCAAAAAGCTTGAGAGGATGGAATAATTCTAGAAACTAGAACATGTGAATCCAGTATAAACCCTCTAGGCAGAATGTCTTCTCTGCAAAATTAAGACTATCACAAAAGGGGAAAATATCTAAAGATAAAAATATTACGTACTGTGGGAAAAAAAAAAATTAGCCCTATAGTGAAGCCAACAGTCAACAAGCAAGTTGTATTTACATGTACAGATCTCCCAATCACCTTTTTAGTGGTCCACTCTCATGAGTGAATGGCCAAGGGTCAACAAACATTTAAGAAAAGTCACAGTCAGAAACTGAAAACAGCAAACTTCAAAAAACAACTTGGAGAAAACATGCTATGTAGGAAAGACAGATTAACAGAAACAACAAAAAATCTATCATTAGTAGTACTATCTTTTGAGAGATAAAGGAGAAAAAAAAAACTCACATAACTAACTGCATAAAAAAGAATCGAATGCTATAGTAAAATATTAGAGAAAAATTTTCTTGGATATTAAAAACTGAACAGAAATATAAAAACGAATATAAGGGCCTGGTGGCGCAGCTGTTAAGCGCTGCGCTGTGGCGCTGTTGGCAGCAGCAAAGTGAGTTCAACGCCTGGCCAGGGAGAATCCCACATGGCACGGCAGACCTCTCCTGTCTTGCCCGCTGCTCCCCTCAGCAGTGGATTTCCGCTGATCTGCCTGTTCTGTTCCCCATTCTTTCTCTGGTGAACCCTCTCACCGTCCCCCACCTCTGGCCTGTACCCCAGCTCGTATGCATAAATAAATATAATTTAAAAAAACGAATATAAGAGTGTGAGGTCGAAAAAATTTCAGATAATGGAAAGCAGATAGAAAAATGAGAGAAAAGATATTAAGATTAAAGGACCAGAACAAGAAGTCCAATACTTGGATAAAAGGTCAAGACAGAAGCATGCAGATAAAATATAAAGAAATAATAGAACAAAATGTCCCAGAGGTGAAGGATATTAAGAGGGCTTAAGTGAATGCTTGCTGCAGTGGGTAACAAACCAAGACACATAGTTGGAAAACTGAGAACAGTTTATACATACCGCCAAAGAGGGAAATTCACTCATCTTTCAATTATCACCTCTGAATCTTTTGTAGACTGTACAATGTAGGACAATCCCCTTTTCTGAATTCCCAACTGTTCATTGTCAATACCATGGACAGAATATTCATCACAATGAGAGTTGGTTTATATGTAAAAGCCATTCATGATGGGCCAAGTGAATACAGATACCCTATTCTACTACACCTAGCACAGAGCTTGGTACATTGCAAGCATTCAGAAATAAGAAAATTGGGGAAGTTTTTTTCTTTGATTATTTCCCACCATTCCTAGGTCTACTTCAAATGGTGGATGGTGGAGAAGTGGCTCTGAGCTTGGACTTTCCTTTCCAACCACATTACACATTGCTGCCAGAATACTGTTATATATAAATCACCTTTTTGCTCTTCCAAACAGTATCTCTTCCCAATTAATCTACCTTGTTGCTAGGCATTCCAGAATTGAACCACACCCTACTATCTCTCTTCTACTCATCTCCCAAAAAAAAAAAAAACCTCTCTGCTCCATTAAATCTATTAAATATTGATAATTTTCTCATCTACTTCAACTCAATTAAAACAAATTTCCTGGCCCAAGCCATTTTCTCAATCTGTTTTTCTCTTCTTCACACACAAGGTTCTGACTAAACCTGTAAATATGTTTCTACTATTGCATCCCACTTCACTTTTTACAAAGAGAAATCACAAAAATAAAGGACCTTTACGTAGCAACCAATGTAATTTCTAATCAACTCTCATTCTAAAATACATATTTTGGCACTTACTACCAAACAAATTTACCTCCAAGTACTTGGGATACCAATTAAATGTTGGCAATTTTTTGTATTCTCCCAAATTGCAGAGTAGATCATAAAAGAAAAATAGTACTTTTTAAAATGATACCACAGAAATATGAACAAGGACTTTAAATTTACTTAAGGTAACAGAAACTGTTCTGAAATTTAATGTGAATTAAATTGTAACTTGAAAATTCCAAATGCTCTCATATACCATTAACTGCTGAATTTGAGCATTATCAATAAAATAGATCCTATACCACAATATACAAAGAAAATGTAAGCCACACACATTAAATACCTAGTCCCAAATCATTCTAACAAATAAGGAATATTTAAGCAAATTATAAGGCAATAAAGGCCACTTCAGAACACCAATCAAATTCAAGTCCCTATTCATTCTGACTGAAATAAAACAAAATGGAACAATGACCTCCACTATATAGCCAAAAGAAACTTCAAAATGATTTTTCAGTAAGAGGGGGTGTGTGGGTGGGTAGGTGTGTGTGTGTGTGTGTAAAAAAACCCTCATTCACGATGGCTACCTTCAATAAGAGACCAGGTCCCTACGAGTTTTCATTTTGTTCTTTAATTTTAGAAGTCTACAGCAAAAACACTAAGTATACAGAAGCTGGCAGTTAACAAAGGCAGGTTTCATTTCTATCAGAAGAAAATAAAAAGCGCAACTGCAAATGAAACTATTTGTCATCAAGACTTCTCTATCCATTATAACCATGTATAACAATATACGCAATGCATAAACAAGCAGGTAGCACCAAAAAGAACCTGATAACTGACATCATCGGCAACTTTGAAAATATTTACAGCAGACGAGAACCATATACTTACCCAAAGTAGGATGTAAATTAAAATTTAATTCTCTATACAGAACTGTGTCCAGCAGAGCGGCTACATCTGCGGATATAGCACATGCATTGCATAAGGCAGTATTTTGGTGGACAGGCTGCAGTCCCAAAAGGGGCACAGAAAGGTTCCTGCCCACAAAAGTCTTGCGTATACAACCCAATCTAAGTCTTTCCCAATCTTCATCCCAGTCATTCACTATAAGAATTAAGATAAAGGAAGAGGAGTACACAATCAGGTTTTGAGAAAAGTTAGTAGGTTGCTGAGTATTGCAGAAGTATGTATTACTCTTTGGATTGCATTTACAATCATAAGGAGGGAAGCCAGAAGTCAAACTTGACAGACAAGTAGAGTACTGACCTGTAAGTCCTTCACTTAACCTACTTTCCTTTAAGTATTCATTTTAAAAATCAACTGCTTTATCCTTTTCTGTCTTGTCTTTCTAAGAGACTCAAAGAATGCCTAAGATTATTGAAATATCTTAAATCATGAGACATTACACCAACGTTCAGTGTCATACAGATAACAAGCCATGTACTACCTTCCTTTCCATTTTTTGAAAACTAGAGAAAAATAAATTTGTAGTTCTGACAAGTTTATAGCATGATCTACATAATATTATGACTCAAAATAAAATCACAACATATAGCAAGGATTTTACTTGGCATTTGTTAGTATAGGCTAAAAATTCACATGCTTGCAAAAGTGAAGATAAAACAACAATTAGCAAATTTGTAAGTCACCAGGAAGCTGAAGGTTTGGGGGAAAGGTAGCTATTTCCACTTAATTTTGTCCCTTGAGTAGTGGTATGGGAGCAGACTCAAGAACAAAAAATAAGAGCAACCAAGGATAATTTACTAAAATTCACCTTAAAAAGATTGAATCTGCCATCTTGGATCTCTGCACCTGGTGTAACTTCCATAGTACAGTCTTCGGCCTAAGTTAAATAACATATTCCCCATTAAGATACCACGTAATTTTTAATTGATAGGCCATATAAAGACAAACTAGCTGTGGCCAGTCAGTGACTTGAAACTACAAACATCAGATAATCATTAATAAGAAACTCTGAAAGGGAAGGAATGGAAACAAACATAGTAAAGAGAATGGAATTTTGAAAACTACCATAAAGTATTTAACCACCTTTACAGGGAAAAACTGATTTATTTGGGGAGTCAAAGTGGGACAGTAGAAAAGGCAGTAATATTTTGGAATAGCTACTAATTACCGTAATTTTATTTGTAGTAGAGGTAACTGGTATAACTTCAAGTCCCATTCGTATCCTCTTTTGTTTTTCACAGTAAGCTTTCCAAGTATCTTCATTAAACCCATAATTAAAATAATCAGAAAGATCAGCACCTAAAAATGAAACATATTTTTAGTGTACAAATATTTCAATTCTATTTTTAGTAGCATCATATATGATAAACTATAAAAATATAAATTTAGAATCCTATCAGTCATAACACCGTACCTATTTTACCAATTCTGTTACCTCCATAAAGCAACAAAAGACTATAAAAAATTTTTATCAGATTTCCTTTAGAAACAGAATTTAAATAATACATGTAAGTATACTTTTACATAATGCAAAGCTACCATAAGATTTAATAAGTCACATTATTATTCATCATGTGGTTAAGACAGCTAAAATAACATTAAAAAACAGTATTCTAGGGCCTCCGTGGTGGCGCAACAGGTTAAGTCTCAGCACTATAAAGCTATCTGCAGCCACTGCAGCATGAGTTCAATCCCCCGCCAGGGAGCTTCCCACATGGCACAGCAGACCTCTCCTGCTTTGCCCGCTGCTCCCCTTAGCAGTGTACTTCAGTCAGTCCGCCTGTTCTGCTCCCCACTCTGTCTCTAGTGATGCCTCTCACCCCGCACCCCTCCCACATCTCTGGCATACACACCCAGCCTATATGCATAAATAAATATTAAAAAAAATTCTAAATTAACACTAAAAAACTTTTCTAATGACTGTTTACACTAAAATCTCTTAAAAATCCACAATAATCTTACCCGGTTTACGCCATGGTTTATCTTCAAAAGAATCCAAATCTACCTCCAAGAGTGGAACTCCATTAATGCTTCCAGGTGCATCAAGGTCTACCCCTTTGACTTTTGTTCCTATTCATAAATTGCAAAATGTGACAAAGCTATATTAGTAAGAAACTTAAAGACATTAATAGAAAACACTGATACTTTTTTATTACTGCTAATAAATATGACAATGGTTCCCTTTAAAACATTAGACTGATGTTTACCATAAATTAAACTAAATGAGGTCAAACTTTTTGGTGCAACTGTAAGATATTCTTGATAGAGAGATTAGGAACTTTTTATTTCCTGCAACAACAGAAAACTGCTAACATCTCTGCTGTAAATCACTGTTTTTGTGAGCTAAAGTAAGTTTTTACCATTTTAAAGGGCTATAAAACAAAACAAACATGAAAAAAACCAAACATCATATACAGGTGCCCTATGTGGCCCACACAGCCTACAGTATTTATTGTCTATACTGTTACAGAAAAAGTCTGCCCATCTCTGGAATTCGGGGTCAAAATCTGCTCTTTACTGAGTTGTAATAGCTATTACAATCTATTTATGATCTATTCAAATACATGCCTTATTTTCCTACTGATGCAACTGCAAGTACAAATTTTACCTGTTGTTCCATAAACTCTGCCTCCTGTCTTGATGTTAAGATTTACAGGTGTCGTTCCGTAACTCCTACCAAAAAAACCATACACACAAAAAATTATCCTGAGAAACTCGAAAACAGTACTGTATTCAACATAAACCCACACAGAAACTGGATATACAAACATTTTAGAAAATGTTTTAAGCTAATTTTATTATCTATCACTGCTCTCTAAGATAAAAAATATTTTTTAAACCTGACTGACTTGTTTCCCACCTCAAATCCTACCTGCCACCAACTCAATATCCCCCTATAGCAAACTTCACAAGAAATTTGGCTAGTAAAAGAAAAATAATGTATATACCTTATAATGATTTCCTCATCTGCTAACATTACTCTAAAGCTTTGTTTGAAACCTGTCATATTTAGTTAATTCAGTAGACAGCAATCCTGCAAGAATGAAAGTTCCCCATTTTGTTCTCAAATCCAGTGACCTCCTTTTAGTCTTTTCTGCATTTGATATTATTAATAAATCCTCTTTCAAATCCCCATGATTACTTCATCCATGAAGTGAATCAATTTACATGAAATTAAAAAATAAATCTAGGGTGAAAGCAGAACAGTATTTGGTGGCAAGTAGGTAATTAGGAAAACAATAGGGACGTTTTTACTAGGCTAGTAATGTTCCATATCTTGAATACATGAATATCATGTTTCATATCTTGATCAGTTACATGAATGTGTATATGCACATTTGTATACATATCAATATTACAAGTAACTACTGATCTGTACTTTTAAAGAAGTGTATACTATACATGATTGGGGGGGAGGGAACAAATTTGCAGTTAAGACTCAGGTTCAGACACAAATTTATCCATTATTAGTTGTGCAAACTTGACCAAGTCATTTAAAACCAAATGGACCTATTATAAATTTTGTGTAATAAAGTTTACAGACAGCTCTACTTTTCTGTATGATATATTCTTGTATGAGTAGAAAAATTAAATACACTAAAATAAACTTACAAATAAATATGGAAGAGACTAGGGAGAAGGGGATCACAGAGAAGTGGGCAGGGAAAAAGGCTCAATTCCCACAGAGTAAATGTGAGACCTCAAGTTACAATACTTTTGACATTACTGTATTATTCATGTTACTTAATTTGGCTCTATACCCTTGCAAGTCCAGGAGGACTTGTGAAGATTCACTGCTTTTGGTCTGACTAATAATTTCCATTTTTTGGTCTCCAATGTAATAAATGTATGTGACTTAGGTTATTCATTTACATTAGCACTATGATTTTTGTTTTCTGTTTAAAAAATAAGGGCAAATGCAATAAAATATTCAAATAATTATATAAAGTGCCTCTGCTATAAATATAACATGTATTAAATAGCCTCAATTAAACTGTTACTGTCAATCAGTACCATCATTATCAACTTGAAATGTTTGATCATTTCATTAACCAATTCATGTAAACAACGCTTGAGTACCAACAAATAGTGTTCTGGGCTAAGGACAGAGAATGAGAAGCTGGAAAAATGTTTCGTTGTTCATGATGCTTACAGCTCAACATCTATATTCTACACAGCAAAAGCACTTTTGGGGTACCTATGTACGATGTGCAGAAGTTCCAGCTGTTTAAAAATCAAAAATACAAATGTCAAGAACTACCTCTAAATGGTCCTTATACAGACAGACTGCTGTAGGATAAAACAACATTATTTATAAAAAGCTTAGGCATCAATGTTCAGCTACTATCTCTCCCCCACTCTGACTTTAAAAATAAACTTTTTCTATTTAAAGCCACCAAGCTTTCATATTGTATGTAGAGAAGTTCAGTTATCTGGAAAGTTGCACTATGCAAATACGATACTATCCAAAAGACCCTCATGAGTTCTCAGGCTTCTCTGGGATCCTATGCACTAGGGTAGATAAGGGAACTTCAAAATACATCAAAAAATTTATTCTAACCCACTCTTTCCACATTATTTAGACTTAGTAAATTACTGTTATATACTCAGTCAACTACTATAGAAACCTCTAAGTCATTCTCTTATATCCTTCTCCATCTATAACCAACGAGCTATCCAATTTGTTTCTATTTATTACTCATGAAAATATATATATATATATTACTCATATATATATATATTACTCATGAAAATATATATTTTCCCTATACCACCATACTATTTCCCATACTAATGTTGCTGGCTTAGTTTGGATTGTCATCTCATATGGACAATTACTTCAAATCAATTTAAAAATTTCTTTCTTTTTTTTTTTTAAAAAAAGATTTATTTATTTATGCATACAAGCTGGGGTACAGGCCAGAGGTGTGGGGCGGCGAGAGGGTTCACCAGAGACAGAGTGGGGAGCAGAACAGGCAGATGGATGGAAATACACTGCTGAGGGGAGCAGTGGGCGAAGCAGGAGAGGTCTGCCGCGCCAAGTGGGAATACATGGGAATCTCCCCAGCCAGGTGTCGAACTCACGTAGCCGCTGCCGACAGCTCCACAGCGCAGCACTTAACCACTGCGCCACCAGGGAGGCCCCCAATTTAAAAATTTCTATCTAGTCCATCTCAACTAGTGCTGTTTTTTGTTTTTTTTTTTAAAGATTTATTTTATTTATTCATACAAGCTGGGGTACAGGCCAGAGGTGTGGGGCGGCGAGAGGGCTCACCAGAGACAGAGCGGGGAGCAGAACAGGCAGATCAGAAATACACTGCTGAGGGGAGCAGCGGGCAAGGCAGGAGAGGTCTGCCGCGCCATGTGGGATTCTCCCCGGCCGGGTGTCGAACTCGAGTTGTTGCTGCTAACAGCTCCACAGCGCAGCGCTTAACCGCTGCGCCACCAGGGAGGCCCTCAACTAGTGCTGTTAAAGAGTTATTTTTTTTCAAGTAATGTGACCCGCCTAAAAACCTACTAAGATTCTACAAGGGTATAGCAATGTCCTAATTCCAGAAGTGGTTTCAACCATCGTTTCTTATCTACCTTATCCTGCACCATGTGGTTACTTCAAGTCATGCTTCTACTATGTTTAAGTAGTATCCTCTGCTTAATCATTAGTCCTCTTCCGTCTCAAGAATTTTTCAAACAAGTTCAAATATTATCTCCTCTAGAATCTCCTTTTTTAGTAGTTGCAAGCATTAAGCACTCACCTTCAGAAACAATTATTTTTCACATGTAGTCAATAAAAATTCACTTAATACTTTCTATGTGTAAGGGAGTATGACGACTAGTAAAATTAAAAACCATAAACCAGTTTCTACTCTTAAGAACTTAAGAGTCTAGTGGTAAAAATGTATACAAACTTAACTACAATTCAAGAAACTGGATCCAGCTATAAGAAATGAAGTTCCAGGGCCTCCCTGGTGGCGCAGCAGCTAAGCGCTGCGCTGTGGAGCTATTGGCAGTGGCCAAGCACATTCAATGCCTGGCCGGGGAGATTCCCACATGGCACAGCAGACCTCTCCTGCTTCGCCTGCTGCTTCTCTCAGCAGTGTATTTCTGTCCATCTGCCTGTTCTGCTCCCCACTGTCTCTGGTGAACCCTCTCACCACCCCACGCCTCTGGGCTCAACCCCAGCTTGTACACATAAATAAATAAATCTTAAAAAAAAAAAAAGAAATGGGGCCTCCCCGGTGGCGCAGCGGTTAAGCGCTGCGCTGTGGAGCTGCAGCGGTGACGCGAGTTCGACGCCCGGCCGGGGAGAATCCCACATGGCGCAGCAGACCTCTCCTGCCTCGCCCACTGCTCCCCTCAGCAGTGTATTTCTGATCTGCCTGTTCTGCTCCCCGCTCTGGCTCTGGTGAACCCTCTCGCCACCCCACGCCTCTGGCCTGTACCCCAGCTTGTATGTATAAATAAAAAATAAATCTTAAAAAAAAAAAAAAGAAATGAAGTTCCAATAAAGTTACTATGGTAGCCCATGTGCATTTAATATCTGCAAGTAAGTTCTACCAAAAAAGGATCTATATTAATAAAAAATGTCACAATTTGCTTTACTTGTTCTACACTTGCAAATAGAAATAATTTTATATAATATTTAATATGCAATGACTATTACATTGTTAAAGTGTTCTTTTTGTATAACGAAGATGGTAAAGGTCTACTAGCATAAAGGTTTACAAGGATTATGTTATAAACCCAAAATTATTTAAATGGGAGCAAGGAGCAACAGAGTTAACCATTCCTAACATGAATAACTTAGTCTCTTCTTGACCCTGCTCCCTAAAAAGTTACTAGGGTTTTTAAATCATATAGGCATGCCATAATACAAAGCTAACCATAACAATAACTGACTAGCTTTAGCTTCCTGAAATAATTTTTTTGAAAATTTCACTAAAGAAATATTACAATATAGGTGTATATTGGTCGATTTCAGATAAAGTTGTTCCATGAACTGTAACACAATTAATGAAGACACTCGGTGTTCCCATGCACAAGTATCACATTCTACATCCAATTTGAAAAATACGGGTAGAAAACATTAACTCTTATTCAACCACCATAACAAAACCACAATCTGCACTTTAATATCATTCCTCCCCTTGTTACAGGGCAGCCCTGATATAAAATGGGGTGCCTGACTGTGGGTCCTCAACTGTATGCTTAAAAGGGATTTATAATAAGACTCAACTGCAGGCACACACAATAAAATTAATAAAGGGTTTATTGACAAAAGGAGGGGAAATAAAAAAAACTACTCAAGGAAAAAAAAGAAAGAATAAACTGGAATAAAGAATGAGTCCTCTTTTCAGGAAGATGGCGCCGAAAGGCAAGAAGGAAGCTCCTGCCCCTCCCAAAGCCGAAGCTAAGGCAAAAGCTCTAAAGGCCAAGAAAGCAGTACTGAAAGGCGTCCACAGCCATAAGAAAAAGAAGATCCGCACTTCACCCACTTTTCGGAGGCCCAAGACATTGCGACTCCGAAGGCAACCCAAATATCCTCGGAAGAGCGCTCCCAGGAGAAACAAGCTTGACCACTATGCCATCATCAAGTTCCCTCTTACCACTGAGTCAGCCATGAAGAAAATAGAAGACAACAACACACTTGTGTTCATTGTGGATGTCAAGGCCAACAAGCACCAGATCAAGCAGGCTGTGAAGAAGCTCTATGACATTGATGTGGCCAAGGTCAATACCCTGATCAGGCCTGATGGAGAGAAGAAGGCTTATGTTCGACTGGCTCCTGACTACGATGCTTTGGATGTTGCCAACAAAATTGGGATCATCTAAACCGACTCCAGCTGGCTAATTCTAAATATAATTTTTTTCACCACAAAAAAAAAAAAAAAAAAAAAAGAATGAGTCCTATCCTACCAGTTCCGCTGAGCTAGAATTCCAATGTCGCACCAAAACCCTGTGAACAGCCAAGAGCCCCCTCCAAAGCCCATGTCTGGTTATATAGCAAACATGGCTGCTTAACTCTACCCTCAGTTCCCAGCCTCCTCTCTTCAGTGATGATGGCGTTATGGGATCTGTAGTCTTAGGTTTCTTGGATCTCTCTGGTCTGAGGTTGGAGTGGGGTCCATAAAAATCTATCTGCGGAGTTTGTTCAGGCCGTCCCGTCCTTTCTCCCCCAACACCCTCTAATCTTGCTGCAAGATTTTTTACGTGCTCAATGACTCAACACCTGTCCATTCACTTGATCCAGTTTATGGAACATAAAATTTAAAACAACATATTGTCCTAAAAAGCCTAAAAGATAATTAGCAACTTGAAACATAAACGGCGAAAAGAAAAAAAGGAATACTTTTGATGTTGTGTTTACTGGGAAAAAATTTAAAACCTAACTCAAGTCTGGATAAATAGAAAAATGAAGAACAATACAAATGCAAACTGCGGGCCTCCCTGGTGACACAGTGGTTGAGCGCTGTGCTGTGGAACTGTTGGCAGCGGCGATGCGAGTTCGACGCCCAGCCGGGGAGAGTCCCACATGGTGCGGCAGACCTCTCCTGCCTCGCCCGCTGCTCCCCTCAGCAGTGTATTTCCGATCTGCCTGTTCTGCTCCCCACTCTGTCTCTGGTGAACCCTCTCACCGCTCCACACCCCTGGCCTGTAACCCCAGCTTGTATGCATAAATAAATAAATAAATAAATAAATAAATAAATAAATCTTAAAAAACAAAAAAACAAATGCAAACTGCATTTTAACGTATTCTAATTCTGGGCCTCCCTGACGGCACAAGGGGTTAAGTCGCAGCACTATGAAGCTATCCAGAGCCACTGCAGCACGAGTTCTATCCCCAGCCAGGGAGATTCCCACACTGCACAGGAGACCTCTCCTGTCTGGCCCGCTGCTCCCCGCAGCGGTATATTTCAGTCGATCTGCCTGTTCTGCTCCCCACTGTCTCTGGTGAATCCTCTTATACCCCCACACCTCTGGCCTACACCCCAGCTTGTATGCATAAATAAATCTTTTTAAAAAAAAAGTTTTCTAATTCTAACTAAAGAATTTGTAGTACTCAATTCATTTATAAAAGCACTTCTTATACTTTTAACAATGGGACATACCGCTTCCACGTAACTTTACCCTAATTAACTTTACCTTTAAGAAAGAAATATTTTCATGGTGAAATTTTTTCACCTGAGATGTAATTCCCATATTCACATACTATATTCAGTTCAGTTGTACAACATAATGATTCGATACATGCATAAATTGCTAAAGTTAGCAATCATTACCACTCATAGTTGCACATTTTCTCTTAGCAACTCATGGTAAAATTTTA
The DNA here is from genome assembly GCA_004024925.1 of Scalopus aquaticus. Classification (NCBI taxonomy): domain Eukaryota; kingdom Metazoa; phylum Chordata; class Mammalia; order Eulipotyphla; family Talpidae; genus Scalopus; species Scalopus aquaticus. The sequence goes on along the minus strand of PVIJ01005822.1, from coordinate 77,781 downwards.
ACATGAGTTGTTTCTTATCACACTAAGATGGAAAATGTACAACAGAATCAGCCACCAATGGTTTTATAAAAGCACACTACCTCTGATAGAAGCGCACAATTATTACTTAAAAAAATCACTTACCCATACTGTGGTGCTCCCGTTTTAATGTCTCCTATAGTGACATGAACATCGTCCTCATCATCATCACTGTCACTATCACTATCATCTTCGGTTTCAGTCACTTTCTGTATCAATATAAACAATTACAAAATACACTCAATAATATAATTCAACATCTAACTTTAAAAACGATTGTGCTTTTTTTGTGCTACAATCTGAGAAAAAAGCAACAAACTCACAGCATTGCTATCTAATTCAACTCATTTACAATTGACATTTTACGTAATAAAAAAATTAAGAATGTGAAATAAAACTTTTTCGGCATCACCTTTTTGTAAATAACATCTTATATTTTTTGTTTTGCTATTTATAACTGTCTCCTTGCATACAGAATCTAAGGCAATACAGTTAGATATCTAAAGACGAAACTGTAAAATACAGGCATTTGAGGAATTCTTGGCAAAAATATGAAAGTAAAAAAAAAAATTAGTTGTACTAGTTAACAGTGTCATGTTAAAAGCAACAAATACTTAAAGGGCAGCTACTAATTCATGGCATTCATTCACACCAAGAAAAGGCCCTGCATGCAAATGGTTGAGGAAACACTTTTGTTCTGAATGAAAAAAAGAGTCATGCTTATAAAGGCTTTTATTTTGCTCTAAAAGATTTTCTTAGGTTTAGTCACAAAACAGTAAATAAAAAAAAAACAATCACCTAGGCAAAATACTTTTTCATCTAAAAAGTTCGAGCATGAAGAAAATCAATTTCCTTCTTTTTACAGGATGAAAATATAAGTAACTTATATTAGCTAAAATTGTGATGATCAAACTCAGCTTGCAGGACTCAACTGAAAGCAATAAATAATAAAAAAAAAAAGGAAAGAAGTAAACACTGAGCCTTTTCACATGCTCTATTCTATCTAAATCTCTTCCCACTGTTTCTTCTCATTATGTAACAAATGAAGCAGTAGATGAAAGAGGGATACAGGAAGTCACATTAAACTTTGGCTTTCTATCTAAATGAAGTGAGAAATCTACTGATAAAAGATTTTAAGCAGGGAAGTAAATGGATTTCAAAGCCTTAGGTTACCGGTTTGGGTACTCCATTTTCAGCAGTTTCATCTTCAATTCCAGATGGAGGATTAGCACTACAAACAACAAAAATAAGTATACACATGTCTGGTATTACTTTTCTGAAGTACAGATTATACTGGCATTTTTATGCTATGTCTCTTTCCTAAAATTATTCTCTCGACTGGGTGGTAAGAACACGAATGGTAAAAACTGCATGTTTATTCTGCTACTCTTAAAGCCTTGCTTAGAATAAGGATTTAACATTGGAAGTAGGATGAACTTGTTTCCACAATTTGTTAATTATATCAAATTTGCAATTTGATGGTGAAGTACAATGAAGTTTTTTTTACAAGAATGTAAATCACACTTAACCAATTTTACTTATCCTTAATCTTTATTGAACATCCACTGTGTGCCAGGTACTACTGTAACTGTCAAGGGCTATTTAACAGTGTCCTCTCTTCCTTGGTGCCTCAGATACTCAGATTTGTGGTATAATTACATTAGCTCTTTCAGTACCCAGTCAACATACATGCTTCTTTCCTGGTTTTTATTTCGCCAGTCTCACTGGATATATGTTCTTTGTTGTATATGAAATAAATAAAATTTTAAGTTAAAAATAAATTTATCTTTATATAAGTCTGCCAACTTGGTATCAATAATAAGCTCCAGACATAATTCTGATGAATTAAAAAACTAATTCCTAAAGATCAGTTCACACCTGAATTTGCTGTTAGAACAAAATTGATATATAACAGAACACTCTTATTCCCATATGAGACTCAAGCATATAGCCACTAACCATCAAATATTCGATCAAAAAATAAGCTTTGACAACTGGAGCCAAGAATATTAATGGAATAAAGATCTTCTCATAAAAAATATATTTATACCATAAACTAGTGTCTTGATCAACTGAAAAACATGACATAAAGAAATACTTAAAGGCCTCCCTGGTGGCACAAGGGGTTAAGACTCAACCCTATGAAGCTTTTGGCAGCCACTGCATCAGTTAAATCCCAGGCCAGGGAGCTAACCCACAAGGAGCAGCAGACCTCTCCTGTTTCCCCTGCTGTTCCCCTCAGCAGTGTTTTTCAGCCAATCTACCTGTTCTGCTCCCTGCTCTGTCTCTGGTGTGTCCTCTCACCACCTGCACCTCTGGCCTACACCCCAGCTCTTGCACACAAAAATAAGTTTTTTTTTTTTTAAAGAAATATTTAAATCACTTTTATAACTATAAATTATATTAACCCTAACTTTGTGGTAGAGATAAAAGTTAGTAGCTGGGCTGGATAATTCAAAATCAAATTTCAGATGATGTAACAATGGGGAAAAAATTCTTCCAAGAAAGGTGTACTTTTAAGGGTATAGAATAATAATGAACTTTCAGATTTTCCTCGGCTATTTCTATTCCCTATTTTCACTTCTTCCCTCTATTGGCCTTTTACTAAATAGCTTTACTGATGTACAATTCACACACCACACAATCCACCCATTTAAAGCATGTAACTGTATAGCTTTTAGTATGTTTACAGAGTAATACAACCATCACATCTAATTCCACAACATTTTTATCACCCACCCCAAAAAAGTTTTGTATATATGTCTGTCCCTAGCCCCAGGCAACCACTAAACTATAATACTTTCTGTGCCTACAGATTTACCTATTTTACAGATTTGATACATATAGAATTATAAAATATATAGTCCTTTCTAACTGGTCCTTTCACTTACCATGTTATCAGTGGTTCATTCGTATCAGTACTTCATTTCTGTTTCCTGCCAAATAGTATTTGACTATATGGATACACCATTTTATCCATCCACATTGGATGGAAATTTAAGCTGCTTTCATTTATGGACATTATGAATAATTTTGATATGAACATTTATGTACAAGTTTTTGTATGGGTATGTTTTCACTTCTTTAAGACACATATTGGGGAGTGGATCATGTTAACGCAGTTTAACCTCTTGACAACTGCCAGACTATTATCCAAAGAGGCTATACCATTTTACAATCTGTTCGTGTATTAGAGTTCCAATCTCTCCACAACCTCACCAACACCTACTTTTTACCTTTTTTTATTTTAATTATCCTGGTGGGTATGAAGTGGTTATTTTTTACACTTTCAAACCTAACAACATTCTTTAAAAGCACTTTTTTTACCAGTCCTCCCTCATTGTTGGCCAGTAAGGCATACAGTGAGAGTAATGTCAGCAGATTCACATACTTGTATACACGAGTTGTTTTGAAGTTCAAAGTTTCTGGCCCCCTGTATTAAGTTCTGTGATAGTCTTGTTTAATAATCTAACAAAGAAAACAAATCTTCTAACAAACTCATTAATTCCACTTTGAATTTAAATGAATATAAAACATTGAAATTATCACCAAAGTGCATTACAACATCAAAAATGTCCACTGTAGAATTAAAGGGGTTCTTTATTTTTTATGCGAAAACTTTTTCTCAGTAGTTTATTGGTTATACTGTATACTCTACTACTCAGCTCACATAAGAGTAAAAGGCAGTGAACAGTAAGAAGTATTAAAACCCTCACTTCAAAAATTTTGTACCCTAATCTACCAGCAGATAAGTAGAGATGGTGTTAGATTAGGTCCTGAAACAGGCTTTAACTCTAGAGATTCAATGTCTTCCGACCTTTAGTCAAAATGCTACAAGTAAGTCAATGATTATAAATGAAAGTTTTCAGAAATCTGCTCATGGAACTACTCTTTCACACAATCTGTGTAAATAGCAAGAAGAAATTTCACTAACCTGGCATTTTCTTCTTCTGGCCTTTCAACTTCATTTTCATCTAACAAAAAAAAATACGTAAATAAATCAATAAAATTAACAAACAAACCACTCTTAAAGAAACCAGTATTATGAAAAATCTGAAGTGATCATCACAAGCACTAACCTAGGTCCTTTGCCAAATCACTGTGCACATGCACGTCCCATGGGCCTATAAGCACATCCAAAGTTAGATCACCTTATAATGATTTAACAAGATATGTTTTATGAAAAAAAAAAAATCAGTCTTTATATTCATAAAATTAAGCTTAGCTTAAAAGGTACTGAAGATTTCTAGATGCTTGTACAAGAATCCCTACACATTTACATCTCAAAGAGTATTACTGATACATGTTGCCTCCAAATTTTACAGGTTTATTAAAATCAAAGTTTGTCAAGGTCACATCATTAAGAAGCTGCAGGATGCCCCAAAACGAACACTCTTACTCTATTAAGACAATCAAGAACATACATTTTAGGCAAGGAACAAATATTAACTTTCAAATCTAGTGTAACAGACAAGGGACTGTGACTTAATGAGTTAAAAACCAGATGTCAAGTAAGTCCCCTTCCAGAGGTAAGTACAAAATGCACTACATTTACTTTGAGAAACACAAATACATGAGATGATACTGCAAACTATAAGCCTAAGGGAACATGAGGTGCTTCTATGATGTGGGTTAAAGAGCAGTCTCTTGAAAAAGAAAAACTTCACCTTAATACAGGAGACATTCGGGGTTTTCTTTATGGGCCATCTCTTTCTTTCTGTCTCTTAATTAATTATTTTTTAAGCACGACTTTCAGACAAGGAGGTACCCTTGCAGGTGCATTCCATACAAACTGACCATCAAGAAACAAGACGTTAGTTTTACAGCATCAACTTTATTTAGCTACTATTACAGAAAAACTGTTTCTGAGGGACAGGAAAGACGTCCTACACGTAGCCAAGGGGCACGAAGAGACACACCAACATACCTCAAGTGCGAGATAAGAAACAAGAGTAAGGAGCTTGGAGGCTCGGCAGCCGAAAGCTCGGGCGCGGAGCAGGGCGAGGCGGGGTGGGAGTGACTGCCCCGCGCCGCGGCCGGCCCCGCCACGGCCTGGTGGGTGCAGGTTGGGGGCGTGGGCTGGGCGGGAGCCGAGGGGGCGGGGGGACGCGCACGCCACGCTCGGCCTAAGTCAGGCCGGACAAGGCTCCGAACCAGAGGGCCCAGGCGGCGGCGGTGTGAAAGGCGCCGGCCGTTTGGCGGCCGGGAAGGGAGGCCCGAGAGAACCCGGGAGAGAGAGAAGGGACAGGAAGTTCCGTACCGCCATAGAGCCACTCTTCCTCCTCATCCCCTCCGGTCCCGCCGCTCATCTCCGACACTAGGCGCTCGACCTCGCCGGCCGACATGGCCGCCCCGAGCACAACTTAAAGGCTGTGATCACCAGCCCCCTCCAACCCCTTCCCCAGCCTCGCTGCCCGAGGGCGCGAGTATGGGGCTGACCCGCCGAAGAGCGAGCGAACGAAGAAAGCACGAGGCTGCAATCCCAGGAAGGTGGTCGCAGCGGCAGTGAAGGCGACGGCGGGGAGACAGAGACGCCAGCGCTGGTCTGCTTGCGCACGCGCAGGAGCATTCAAGCGGCGCGGCGTCTCTAGGTGGCTTCGCTTCCGCGGCGCGGCCACCTGGGGCTGCTTGCGCATGCGCGCTGCAGTCGGCCCCGCCCCTACGGAATCCCGCTTTGCCTCCTTCGCAAGGCTTTTTCGCCGGGCGTCCAGTTTAGGCTAGGGTTCCCCTCCCCCAACCTTCCTTCTGCTAATCAGCATTGCTTTTGCTGCGTTTATACTCCATTGTTCCTTTCTGCCCTTGATCGTTTGTCTTCCTCTTTTTCCTCTGTCATCGGCTAAAAGATCTAGTTTGATTCTTTACATGTTATACCTGCCTTGACACGTAATCGTGACCAATCAGGTGCATGTTTCTTATTAAGTTATACTTGATGGCCACTTGAAAAATTAAGTAGCAAAACTGATAGATGATTAATGCATTCTCCCTGCTAAAATAAAGCATTGCTGTTAAGGTCAAAGAGCCCCTCATCCACTGCCCTCTTTTCTAAGGTAGCCCTAGTTTAATGTTCATCTTGTAAATTTCTATACATTTACTTCACGTGTGTTGTATTGCTTTGGCGGGAGACCCTGAGGTTAAGGGATTTTTAAAGGGACAGTACAGTATTTACCAGTGCTGATTCCCTTTTCTTTCTTTTTTTTTTTTTATTCAACTGTGTCTTGAGATCCTTTCCATGTCAGTCAAACCGTATCCATTTTTAAGGGGATCATATAGCGTGGCTAACACAAGGTAAATGTGGGTATTTCCCCATTGTACATTTAGATTGCTTTCAACTTTTCACTTTAACAATAAGAAAGCTACAGTTAGGATTTTTGTAAGAAATTTCTTGCACAAGTGTTCCTCCAAGATAGGTCATAAAGTGTGTACTGTTTTTACCTTAGGAAATAATGCCAACTTTTCAACTACTTTTGAAAACACGCCTTTCAAGAAAGATGATACTTGAAGGGTCAAATCTGGTGTTCTGGTTCTTAAATTGTAACTACATTGTATCATGTCCTCAGCAAGCAACCTTTCTATACTTCAGTTTTGTCATCTGTAAAGTGGGAAAACTGAATTAGATGATTTCTCAAGTCCCTTTCATCTTAAAGTTTTTAACAATACTCACTTTTCAATAGAAAGCCATTTTAGTTTTATAAATCGATGGATTTACTTGCTCAGCAATCGATAGTCTTTCATTTATTTTTTAACAATTACTGAGTATCTGATGGTTAAGAACTTAAAAAATATATATGAGTAAAACATGGTCCTTGCCCTTAAAGAACTCTCAGCTTATTAAGAAAGCTAGAAGGGTTATAAACAAGTCCCCTAGAAGGGAAAGGTGGATATACTGTAACAGAAACACAAATGAATTGTTTACATCACACTTACACCACCCTGAGCAACTCATTGATTTTAATCCCCCTTAACCTTGGTATACTCTAATTCTGCCCCCAGTTTCCCTTTTCCGTTTGGGATAACAACTTGCCACCTTCTATTGATAAATTCCATTGAGATATAATCCACTTTGTGAACTTTCACAAATCATATCTCATCTCCACTCATTTATTTATTCAAAAAATATGGACTGTTTACCCAATGTCAGGAACTCTTTTAGGCTATAGATTCAGAAGTAAGTAAAACAAGATGCTTTCTCTTGTCAAGTTTTCGTTTTAATGAGGCATAGCCCCTCTCCTTTCAGATGCCTGAAATGCACATGTTTTTCAAGGCATTGATTAAATTGAAGAATTGATGAATAAAAATCGCTGCATCATATTTGCCGTCAATGTGGAAGTAGCATTTGAGTGAGCTTTGAAAATGAAGATTTCTCTAAACAGAGAAGCCTATAAATCACTAATAGCTACTATTAAAAGGCCTCTTCCTTTTAAACAAGAGTGACCTATCTGGATAAACTTCCTTATTGAAGGTGTCTTTATCTCCCTATTCATCAGAGGAGACAAGTGCTTCACTATTGATTATGCAAAAATAGGTAGCTTGAGATAGTGTCTAAAATTGTGACATTAACAAACTGCAGTATTCCATGTATTCTGATTATAATTGTTTTCCAGTGATTATTAAAATGATGAAAACAGCAAATACAAGTGCTCATAAATGTGTTTTGTATGGATATGGTATTCAGACCCCACTGTGCTATTTACTGCCAACTTATACCACTTAAATCTCAATGTTCCTCTGTTTCCCCATCAGTATAATATATTAATATAACATTTTATATTCATTTCTTGGAATAATGTAACAAAGCTAAAATGAAGTTTCAAATGTCAAAGCGTGACAAGTTAGAGGCAAGCAGCTGCTGTGTTATGGGTTAGGCCCCTTGAATGATTTGAATAACTAACATGTGTAGAACTTTCTTTCATTTCTAGATACTTCAGTGCAAAATTAAGCCCAAATCATTCATCTTCCTCTGCATTCTGACATTTTTAAAACTAAATTTTGCATTGCTAGTCATTTCAGTAATAACTATTTACATGTACACAGTTGTATGAGCTTCGTACACATTAATAATATTTTATTTCTGTATTCATCAGCTCCTCTTTTACAATGTCAAGCACAAGGACAGTACTTAGTAAATGCCTAACTGATGATCATGAATATAGAGAAGTTAAAAACGAGATGAAGAAAGATATGCTTGATTTTACAAGGAATGGGAAACAATCACTGCCTATTTTGAACGAGAAGTTCAAATCACATTTTAAATAAGGTAAGTCTGGTGACCTGAAGCATGTAATTTTAGCAGGAATGCATTTGATTATGCTTTATTAGAACCTCAGAGCAAGAAATGACTTTTTCTTTAATTCTCTTTACTGTCTACGTTGTCTTTTTTTTTTTTTTTTTTTTTTTTTTTTTTTTTTTTTTTTTTTTTTTTTTTTTTTTTGTCTGCAAAGCCATCTTACTCAGTTTCCTGGCTTTTAATACCATCCATGTGATATATGTCAGTGGGAGCCAGTGACTCCCAATTTTCTTTCTTTTTTAAAAAAATTATTCCTTTATTGTAAGATTTTTATTTATTTTAGCATAGAAGAACAGGAAGATAGGCCAGAGGTATGGGGGTGAGAGGATTCCCCAAAGACAGAGTGGGGAACAGAGCAGGCAGATCCACTGAAACATACTGCTGAGGGAAGTAGCAGAGGAAACGGAAGAGGCCTGCTGAACTATGTGGGTTAGCTCCCTGGTTGGGGATCAAACTCTGGCCCCTTTGCTATGGAGGGGCTTTGAGGTGGTAGCACTGAGACTTAATCCCTTAACTTCCTTAACCAGGGAGGCCCCAGTCTTTTCTTTGTGCTCAGGACAAGCTTCTCATTCAGTGTTACATCTGATAGTGCTCTTGGATATTTAATAAATACTTCAAACTTATTCCCAGTACAGAAGCTTATGAATTCTCTCCTAAACCTGTCCTTTTCCATTCCTATGCAACCAGTTGCTCTGGCCAAAACCCAAAGAATCATCCTGGTTCCTCTTTTCCTTCACATGGCCCTCTCCCATCTATGAAAATGCAGGAGTAAGATCAGTTCTTTGTTGTTACAAAATGTATCCCAAACTTGATACTTCCCTTCCCTCCTATTTTCACCCCCTCTCTCCCTCTCCCTTGTTTTATGTCTGGGATTTATTAGACTTGATACTTCATCTCCACTATCACACTGCCACTGGGGTAACACAGACTCTCCAATGTCTTCCTGTTACACATAAAATGAAACACAAACTTCCTAGCATGTTGGTCTATAAGCACCTTTATCATACACAGCTCCCTGAATTGCATAGGGCTACACAGGCTACTCATTGCACAACTTTAGGGGTTCTGCCTCCATATGCCTTCATTCATGGTCTTGTCAATTCTTTTAATGCTGTTCCCTTACACTGTGATTATTCCTTATCAGTTTCTTCAGGACTAAATTCCAAGTCTGTTCTAAATCTCAGTCACAGCCTTTGTTTCCTTTTATACACAGGCCCAATAGCTTCAGTATTTTAGCAGAAAACTATCTCTACTTGTTTACTGAAACAAATCTAACTTCCCTTTGAGAAGAGCACTTCTCTCCATCTTTCTGGATGAGATCTACTGGATGCTTGTCATTATCCTTCCCCTTCTTGTACTATTGAGCCTGGAATTGTGCTGCCATTTCCCAGTTTCTTGCAAACCAATACCAGGCTGTTATGGTTCCACTTTCCTGTGAAAATCCTCCATCTTGCTATTTTCAAGGCTGATGAACTTTCTTTGACCCTAATTTTGCATTCTACATTCTCATTCCCCCACCATCCTCTTTGTTGGCAACCTTATCTATAGTCCCCAGATGCTGCATTTTTCTCAATCCAGTGCCCCATTCTGCCCTCCAAGTGCTCCCTCCTTCCTGTCTGCACGTTCATCCTGCACAGGTGCAGCCTGGTGACCACTGCACCCACTCACTGACCTCAAGACCATGGCCATTTACCATATCCACCTAGAATCAACTACCTGCCCGCCCTGTCTTGTCTTCTTCCTCCTATTGATGCTGCTAAAAGAAAGATGCAATTGAGAAGGTGGTGCTACTAGGAAATTGTGATCTCCAGCATCAACTTGGCCCATAGCACTGCCTGACAAAGCTTTTCAATGTCTTGGTCATTTCCTTCTATCCTTTCCAGAGACTACACCGGGTTGTAACTTCTCCTTAAGCTAATTCCTCAAAACACTAGCTCACAAGACAGTAGTCCAGTGAGTTCCCTTACTTTCTGTCTCTGCAACTACAAACTTTCTAAGTTTCCTGTCATCTTAATCCTCTTTTTTATTTTCCTGTTACAGGTGAATTCCTCTACCTGTGCTCTTAATCAGATCCTTCACCTATCTCCTACTGGATATTGCTATGATTCTTTTTTAATTTTACCATTATCCTCCTCTCTTTATGCTGCCTTTGCAGATGTTATAAATATGCTTAAGTTTCTCTCATCTTAAGATTGTTTTCTCCAGTAACTTGCAATTTTTCCATTTTCTTACTCAACCAATATCTTAAAAGATGGCCTAAAATATTATGTCACTCCTTCACTGCAACACACCATTCAGCCCAGTGATTTCCTTCACCACTACATTGAAAATACATTGGAAAAGAGCATGAATATGTCAAATTTTCAAACCTGCAGATTCGTTGCAGATTCTATCTCACTTTTCCCTTTTCTGGTACTTGCCACTGTTTATCACTCTATTCTTCTTGATAGTTGCCCTTCCATTGATTCCAATAGTGCAGCCACTATGAAAAACAGGTTTGGTGAAAGAAAATTAAAATAGAATTACTGCATGATTCATCAATTCTATTTCTGGCATAGATCCACAATAATAGAAAGCAGGGTCTGGAAGAGATATTTGCTAACCCACGTTTTTAGCAGATTATTCACAATAGTTGAAAGGTGAATGCAATCTAAATATCCTTTGATGGATGAATGAACATATATAATGGAATATTATTCCACCTTAAAAAGGAAGGAAATTTTGTCACACTTATGACATGGATGAAAATTATGCCAAGTGAAATAAGTCAGTCACAAAGGACAAATAATGCATGATTCCATTTATAGGAGGCATCTAATGTAGTCAACTCACAGAAACAAAAAAAACAGAATGAAAGTTGGGAAGTACAGAGGGGAGTGGGGAATGAAGAGTTGTTTTTTAGTGGGTATAGAATTTCAGTTTTTAAGGTTAAAAAGCTCTGGAGATTGGTTGTAAAACGATGTGAATATACTGCTAATTAACTGTACACTTAAAAATGGTTAAAGATGGTAAATTTTATGTTCTGTGCATTTTAGCACAAATTTAAAAACAATAACCCCCAAATTAAACTGAATTATTTTACTCTCCAAACTCATTCTCTTCTGGTTTCCCAATTTTCAGTCACTGCCACTGACCTGTCACCTGGGCAGAGAGCTAGGCATTGACCGGAAATGCACCTTCTCCCTCACTCTCTTTTTTCAGTCAAGTCACCAGGCTTTTTGGCTCTGTCTTCTTAATGTCTCCTTAAACATCCCACGCTGTCCTTACCCTTTATTAGTCTCCTTATTTTCACTCACCCAGAGTGATTTCTGTTACTGTTTCCTAGTTATTCTCCTGACCTCATGTTACTTCATCCAAATTATTGTCAGTACCTCCACTAGAATCTTTTTCAAAAATCCAGATGTGAACAAATTATGTTCACTTTTTAAAATACTGTAACAGGGCCTGCCTGGTGGCACAGCAGTTGGGCGCTGCACTATGGAGCTGTCTGGAGCGGCAACCACAGGTTCGATGCCCAGCCTGGGAGATTCCTACACAGCGCTGCAGACTTCTCCTGCCCCGCCCGCTGCTCCCCTCAGCAGTGTATTTCTGATCTGCCTGTTCTGCTCCCCACTCTGTCTCTGGTGAACCCTCTCGCCTCCCCACGCCTCTGGCCTGTACCCCAGCTTGTATGCATAAATAAATAAATTTTTAAAAACATTGTAACAGTTTCCTCTTGGCTGCTACTATGTAGAAACGAAAATGAGATTTGCTCTGATAAAGTTCCTAGTTCTTATCCCCTATTTCTCCTTGGGCCTTTTTTTTTTAATTGATATACTTCAGCTATTCTAAATTGCTTATAATTCCAGAGAACGTCTTGCCTGGTTTCATGTCTCTATGCCTTTGTTCATTCTGTACTCTCCGATTGAACTGCCAGAATGTTCCTCATCCTGTCCACCTGGTGAACACCTGGTTTTCTTTGAAGGCAACTCAAAACTCATGTCCTTTATGAAACTTCTGTTGACCACTTCCCTTTTTCTCCCACACAGTCAAAATTTATTTTACCTTCTCTTTACTGCCTATTTTTTAAAATCAATACCTCTGTAACATTTTATTTCACTTGCTTGCTTTACATGTGCGGATTCTTTTATTTCAGATTCTTTAGAAGACAAGGCTATAACTTATTTCTCTTTATAGCCTCAATGCCCAATATGGTATCTGGAATATTGTACATATTCATTAACATTTGGTTGACTATATTTTTTCTGCAGATATGAATATTTATTCAACCAACATTTATTGAATGTCTATTATGCTCTAGAATTGGGGCCACCAGGAGTTGAGTGTACTATCTAGTATAGAAGAGGTATGTTAAGGAATATAGGTGTGTTCAAACTTACCCACGAAATGGCAAATACTTAGCAGAGGTATCTGCTGAGAGGTGTATGTTAAGGGGACAAGGAGAGGACAGAGTAATAGTAGGGTGGTGGTGAGTTAGGAAAACCCTCACATGGACGATATCTTTGGAATACCTAAAATCTCTGGTTAGTATATTCCAGGTTCATGGTTCAGGGGATGTCCTTAATGAGCCACTGTATCTTTGCAGTCTGGCATAGTAATTATACTTAGTAAGTGCTTAATGTATAATGGATGAATGAACTGAATCTATGAAAAATTCTGGGTCAGGAAAGGCTTTTAATAAAATGCTAGGGCAGCTTAGCAAATCAGGAAGAAAACTGAATTGGAGGTAGAAGAGATAGAAAGCTGAGAAAGGATGGGGGAATCACTGTGATTTCCCAGGTGAGTGATGGTGGTGGATTAATGCAATGGCAGCAAAAATGTCTGTGGATTCTAGGATTTTTTTGAAGCAGCTCAAGTTTTAATGACAATGAGATGGGGGAAGGAAGATGGAGAAAGTGTAAACAAGACAAGTTTGTTGTGAGGCTTGCCTGCAACAACATATGTACACCAATCTATGAAACACAAAACATTAGACAACAGTTGATTGTTTTAATCTCTGGGTGCTCTGAGTTTAGATGGGGGAAGTATACTTTCAGAAATATGGTCAGATCCAAAGAAAACATAAAACTTTGAATTAGCTTTCATGATTTCTGAGATTTCTCAAGGGGCGCGAAAGCAAGCTGATCAAAGACCGGAGGAAGAGAAAGCAGCTCAGCTATTTCATACGTGGCCCATTCTCCTCTGCCTGAACCTTCGAACTTCCCAGGTACCCCAGAGCCACCGAGCACCGCCCACTTCTTCCCAGCGTTCGTCGGGTCCTTCCGAGGATCTTCTGGCTGACCAATAAGCTTCGTCATCATCATCAGCATGCGCCCCCACCGGACAAGTCAGAGGCGGCTCCACGTGTACTGTGTTGACTGTCAAAGTCCTAGGGAAACCCAGCTCCCGGAAGTTGTGAGTTCTGAGGGACATTTCTGCTCTGGAGTGCCCGGATCTGCGAATCCCCAACATGAGCCCCTCGGGGGTACTGTCCTTCACCCAACAAGGCTGGGAACAGGTGCTGGCCAAAGTAAAATGGGCTCTGGTCTACCTGGACGCCGCCTGTGCCGAAAGCCTGCACTGGAGCTGCGGATCCACCCGGCTCCTGGAGGCGGTGGGGGGTCCTGCGTGTCACCTGCGGGAGTTCGAGCCCACAGCAGTTGGTGGAGGAGCGGAGCAGCCTAAGGCGGTGTTTGTGCTAAGCTGCCTGCTGAAAGGCCGGACCGTGGAGACTTTACGGGACATCATCAGCCGCAGTCACTTCCAGTATTGTGTGGTGGTCACCGCGGTGAACCACACTGTCCATCTCACGGCTAACCACGTGCCGGCAGCGGCAGCGGCGGAGATGGAGGGACAGCCGGTATTCGAGCAGCTGGAGGAGAAGCTGTGTGAGTGGATGGGCAACATGAATTACACCGCCGAGGTGCTCCATGTCCCGTTGTTACTCTCCCCTGTTGCTCCCCACCTTGCCTTGACACCAGCCTTTGCTTCCCTTTTTCCACTGCTTCCCCAGGACGTGCATCTCCTTAACAGTATCCGACCGGACAAGAGGAAATTGGGAAACCTGGGTGAGGTGGATGCCACTGCCCTGACCTCTGAGCTGTTGCTGCAGATCAGGTGCCTGGTGTCAGGCCTCAGTTCTCTGTGTGAACATTTAGGGGTACGGGAGGAATGTTTTGCTGTGGGTTCCCTCAGTCGGATCATCGCTGGAGATCTGGCCAATTATGCCCCTGCCAAGAACAGGAGGAAGACTGCCACAGGCAGGGCATCAGTAGTCTTTGTGGACAGAACTTTGGATCTCACAGGTAAGTGGTGTTGCTGTAGAGGGCTGCATATCCACTCACAAAAATAATGTGGCTCTCACTGATCCAGCTTATATTTATTGACCTGTTACTGTATATTGAGATTACAGAGGCTAGTTAGATGGACACAGTCCCTAGTTCACAGAGTTTGTTGTCTAGAGGAGGCTACAGACAAATGAATTAGAAAATTAGCAATTAAAATGTCTTATATGTTGTAATGCATAGATATATCCTTAACATGCAGTCTTCTTAAGTAATTGCATCTAGGCCAAGAGATTGGTAAATGGAATTATGTTGACAGGAAGAACAACCCTGGGAAACTTAGGAATGTCAGGTGCCAGTATTCACAGTAATTCTTTACAAGATAGTTCTTATTTGTTGGAGAGGTGAGATGACATAGTGGAAGGATAGCTATCACAAAACATGAAATTATCAATTGAGTTTAAGTTTCTTAAAATGAGTGTTAACAAATGAGGTAGAACTTAAATATCACCAGAAAATGAGGTTAAAGAACTGTTCAAGAAATATTTTTCAAATGTTTATTGATTTATTCTTAACTCTTATTCAGTTGAAGATGGGTAGATAATCTCAAATTGTAATATCTTAATTATACACATAATGAAAACATTAGCCCTTAAAATAGATAAGGAAAAACTTTCTGATACTTGATATTTGCATTTATATAATCAAAGATCAACTTTATTGTTCTCTATTGCTGCTGTCGTACCTTTAGTGTTGCTGGTAGTATAATTAGCTACATCCCAAGTTCAGGGAGAAGAATCAGGAAACTGACATTGGTGAACATTCCCACATGTCAGAATGAAAATTGATGCAGTTATAAAAACCAAAATAGGTGTGAGTTTGGGACCTTAATAAGATTAATTTTTAGATCATAAAGTAGAATAGCTAAATCATAATACTTACATGTAAGTTTATGTGACTGGAAAAACCAGGTGTTCAGTCTGTCACTGTGATTTAAATATAAGTAATAACTGAAACGTCACAAAAATCTTAGAGGATGAAAAAGATAGCACTCGATGACTTCTTTGAATGCATGGTAAATGCTGCTTATACTTAAATTATTTTATTACAAAAATGTCACATAGTGTGTTAACATTAATCAAGGTCACATATTTTTACATCCCCCCACTAAATCTTAAGACAGACTGACCTTAATGTCCAGGCCATCCTGCATCATAGTGACAAGTCCTTATGCCATTAGCATCTCTTCCTTGTGTATGATTCTACTCTACATTCAGAGCAAACAAGATAAGCACAACTTGTACTCTTTAACAACTTTAATATAAAGCAGCCAAGAATGATTTAGAAAATAGGGGTACATAGAAATACAATGTTGCCATTCTGCACAATTATTTTATTTTATTTATTTATTTTTTAAAAAATTTATTTATTCATACATACAAGCTGGGGTACATACAGGCCAGAGGTGTGGGGTGGCAAGAGGGTTCACCAGAGACAGAATGGGGAGCAGAACAGGCAGATGAACTGAAATACACTGCTGAGGGGAACAGAGGGCAAAGCTGGAGAGGTCTGCCACGCCATGTGGGAATCTCCCTGGCCGCGTGTTGAACTCACGTCGCCACTGCGGACAACTCCACAGCACGGCGCTTAACCGCTGCACCGCCAGGCAGGCCCCTGTGCACAATTATTTTATACTTTCTCCTTAAACCTCCAGATCTCCCTCTTTGTACTTAGCCCTCAGAATTCTTGGTTTTATATCATTGAGAAAATTAAGCCATGATAAAATATCCACATGTTGTCATTGTCAAATTTACCAACCTTTGTATGCTTTGCCTATTTTTCACCTATTTTTCTTGCTTCACCTATTTTTCTTTTCTTCCTTCATACTAAAAAGATGCACTGGCCCTGGTACTTTGCAATGCTAACTATTTCACCTATGCAGACCAGATCTTCTCTCTGTTCTGGTAAATCTATGAAAGATTTACCTCTTTCATATACCATCCACCTTTCCTAGATCATCAATTTTAAAATATTTTTTCCTGGATTTTTCCACATAAAGTGCAAACAAAATGGAACTTCTCTCTTGACCTACTATTATCCTCCAACTTCAGTTCCATTTTGTTACATTTTATAGTAAACTTGAAAGAGTTGTCCATGCTTGCTATCTTTATAATCATCTGCTCAAATTTACCTTTGACTCCACATTAATTAGGCCCGTTCCCCCTAATATATCAGAATCTTTAAAATTACCAATGACCTCATTAAGGCAAAGACTCCCTAGAAACTTCTGTCAAGCTCACCAATGGCTTCAAGGAATAAGAAGCTAGAAAACAAAGACACAAAATAAACAACAATAAAAACATCACAAATGGCTTAATAAAAAATATGTAATTCTCTAGAAACTTCTGTTCAAATCACCTATGGCCTAATAAAAGAAGTTAATGAAGTACATGACATACAGATAATATAGTTTCTTGTGTGAGCCCATCAAAACATGAATCTGATATGTAATTTACTTGCTCTCAACCCTCCTGTGGCCTCCTATTCTATCAGCTATCAAGTCCAAGTTCCTTACCATTGTTTTTAAGGCCATACATGACCTTCCTATGTATCCCTCTCCCACCTCATCTCACTGATCCCCCTTTCTCAGTACCTTCCAGGCATACTGACCATCTTGCCATCTCTCAGCATGTCAGCTATGTCCCAGGCTCAGGGCCACTGATGTTCTGCAACTCAGCTTAGGATAATCTTTCTTCACATATCCACATGGCTTTCTCTCTCTCTTTCTTTAGATCTCTGCTCAAATGTCTGCTGTTCAGACAAGCCTTCCCTGATCATCTCCTTTGACACTCTCTAACCCCTCCCTTTTTGCCTCCCTTCAACCCCTCCTCCTGCTTTATATTCATAGTTTTTAGCACTACCTAACATGTAACTGTCTCTGCCTATTTGTATGGACGGTCCTGAGGGGAAGGACTCCGATTTATTGACTTTTTTTTAACTAACACTTAGAAGAGTGCCTTGAAAGTAGCAGGTATTCAATAAAAATTTATTGAATGAATGGAAAAATAAATGAGTGAACTAAAAATTGCTGTCAACATGACATTCATTGAGGTTGACACATGTATTTTCTGACTGAAAATACTTTTGAAATTCCCGAGTTACATCATAAATGCAGGGGGTACATACGAAGTAATGCACACATTTTCTAAATATTCTAAGATTTGACCCAGAGTAAAACTTGAGGAATGAAAAAATACTAACTAATCATATTTATGAGTATTTTATGAGTAAAAAATCACTTCCATATTGTTGTATTTGATCATCTCAGCAAGTTCAATGAGTTGTGTTATCATTTCAAGAATAAAGAAATTGAGACTCAAGTTGTTTCTTACTGAAAAGCAAAAACAAAACAAAACATAACCATTAGGGACCTCCCTTGTGGTGCAGCGAGTTAAGCGCTGTGCTGTGCAGCTGTCAGCAGCGGCGACACGAGTTCCACGCCTGAGTGGGGAGATTCCCACATGCCATGGCACACCTTTCCTGCCTCGCCTGTTGCTCCCCTCAGCAGTGTATTTCCGTCCATCTGCCTGTTCTGCTCCCCACTCTGTCTCTGGTGAACTTTCTCGCTGCCCCATGCCTCTGGCCTGTACCCCAGCTTGTATGCAAAAATAAATAAATCTTAAAAAAAAAACCATAACCATAGTAGCCAGATATAGCAAGGTCACCCCATTAATTCTCTAGATGTCTTAAGCTTCAACATCTTTAATTTTTTGAATTGTCAAAGTAAGACTTGTTAGTATCTATCTTTGTATTTGCTAAGGATCTGTCTAGTATTTGCTAAGGATCTGTCTGCCAGTAGGTGGGTTTCCAGGGTGTTCTTTAAATTAGTGAGGTATTCAGTAGGCAAATTGGTCTGGGTAGAGGCATTTTAGGTATGTGAGATCATGTGAAAGAATATTTAATGTTGACATGGACTTTGTTCAATGGGAACAAATAAGAGATTTTTCTGGTTAGACTCAAGGTAACAGAAAAACAGGAAGAAAAATTAAAGTCATTCTCTTAAAGACTTAGGGTGCCGGGAGAAAATAGTGGAAGGGGGCACAATGGAGGATAGTGGGTGCCTTCATGCTGTGTGTGGTGTGGTGACAGGTATGTAAGGAAATGTGAACCTGTGCCTCTGAATCACATACAGTGTTGTAAACTAATTTTACCTCAATAAAAGTGAATAAATAAAACAATAAATGATATATAACAAAAATAAACACTTCTGTACTAGTGAGTAAAGAGAACTTGATTTATTGAGAGCACAATTCACCTATTTCTATTGCTCAGTGTTGGTGTGGATGCAGCTGGTGCCCCAGAGGAGCTGAGGGAATTGAGGTGGTGGAGGAAGGTCTTGATGGTAGTGATGGAGAAGCAACACTGGTTGCTTGTATGCATAAATAAATAAATCTTAAAAAAAATGAATAAAATGTTGAATTTGTATCACACTTAAATTTTCAGAGCTTAATTTTTACTTCACTGCAAAAATTTAAGAATGTTATTTGAGAACTACCAGAGTAGAATTTAACCAGCGCAACAGATAAACAGAGGAGAAGCAACACTGTGTTCCAAAGAGACCCACAGTTGTTGGTGGCAGTGGTGGCATTATTATTGGCATATGTGCTCTCTGTCTTTGTTCTAAGCTCTGGCTTCCAGGACTATGCTTGATCCCCATGCGCAATTTTTTTTTTTACTGATTTTGGATAGGGAGCTGGATAGCTAATCACTATACATAAAGTTGAGTAGTTGTTAGAAGAGTCTGGTGTGTTTTCTTGCCTTGCACTGTAGCTTGTTGTAGTTTTATGTATTGGTTTAAAAAAGGGCCTCTCTGGTAGTGCAGTGGGTTAAGTCTCAGCACTATGAAGCTATCTGCAGCCACTGCAGCACCAGTTTGATCCTAGGCCAGGGAGATTCCCACATGGCGCAGCAGACCTCTCCTGCCTCGCCCGCTGCTCCCCTCAGCAGTGGATCTCTCTGTGCTGCTTCCCACTCTGTCTCTGGCGAATCCTCTCACATACCCTGTACCTCTACCTACACCCCAGTTCTTGTATGCATAAATAAATAAATCTTTAAAAATAAATAAATAAATCACACTATACAAAGTGTGATTGGGTGCTTGTAAAGCCACCTTAGTTTTGCTTCTCACTTCATTCCTTGTAAGCAGAGGCAAGTGGACATGTTACCTGCCTTATGATAGTGATAGTGGTGTGTACATTCACATGTGATCCACAGGGCCTTACAAGATTGCTATTTTTCCCCGGTATTATTAATTAAAATGTTTAGCTCTTAATACAGTTGGCTTAATTTAGGCTCTCAATTCGTAAGGTCCAAAGATACTTAGGTGTCAGTTGGACACCTTCCGTTTTTTGTCAGGTGAAATATCACTACACTTACAGAAGATGCCTCAGGTCACTTAGGCTCTAGTGGGAGAAGCAGGCGCTAGAGCGCACATCTCCAGTTTCTTTTTCTTGCACCACCCTTGGAAAAGGTGGCACTAGGAAAGAAACCATTCGCTGGTCCAACTAGACCACATGAGTGCTGGTATAAAGAAGTTAGACAGGGAAGAAATAACTGGGCTCTGGTTAAATTCTACTCTGGTACTTCTCAAATAATATTCTTAAATTTCTGCAGTAAAGTAAAAATTAAGCTCTGAAAATTTAAGTGTGATACAAATTCAGCATTTTACTCATTTTTTTAAGATGTATTTATTTATGCATACAAGAACTAGGTGTAGGCCAGAGGTGTGGGGGGTGAGAGGATTCACCAGAGACAGAGTGCTGAGCAGAACAGGCAGATCCACTGAAGTACACTGCTGAGGGGAGCAGCCAGCAAGTCAGGAGAGGGCTGCGGCGCCATGTGGGAAGGTCCCTGGCCAGGGATTGAAGTCATGCTGCAGTGGCTGCAGATAGCTTCATAGTGCTGAGAGTTAACCAGTTGCGCCACCAGGGAGGCCCCATTTTACTCATTTTGTAAAAGAAGAATCTGAAGTCATTTTGACAATGAGAGGCCTCAAATGACTAGTCTATGTTTGGATCATGTAAATGGAACTAATTAACATTTTTTAAAGTATTTTTTTTAAGATTTATTTATTTATGCATACAAGCTGGGGTAGAGGCCAGAGGCGTTCACCAGAGGCAGAGTGGGGAGCAGAACAGGCAGATCTACGGAAATACACTGCTGAGGGGTGCAGCTGGTGAGGCAGGAGAGGTCTGCTGCGCCATATGGGATCTCCCCAGCCAGGTATCAAACTCGCATCGCAGCTGCCAACAGCTCCACAGCGCAGCGCAGTGCCTAACAGCTGCGCCACTGGGGAGACTGGGAACTAATTAATTTTTAAAAAATGAATATTGACCCCTCTAAAGATGGTTCTGTGAGGAATTGTATTCATAGAATAGTGGGATAATTTGTCGATTGCCTAGATCTGGATGCATCTGTCCATACCCTTTGACTGAATGTAAGCAGCTCAGTAATTGTGGTGATGTAAATTTAGCATTATGTTAATTCTCTGATGTGATATTGTAGATTCTAATGGATTGTAAATTATTTTTCAAATGAGGTAAGTCTCTTGTGCTTCTTGTAGAAAACACTGGAAAAGATGAAGTTTAGGTAGAGTTTATGTCAACCATAAACTTACTACCCCTTGTTAAAATCTTGGAAACAAATGTGTTTGTGTGTGTGTGTCTGTGTGTGTATGTGTGTGTGTGTGTATGTAGAGGTAATATATTTCTTACAATAGGAATATATATTCACCATAGAAACTTTAGAAGTGATAAATAGAAGAAATCATACTTTGTGAATTGCATTAATAAACATATTATAATAAAAAATTCCTCTGCTTTTCAGCATCTAGTATGTCAATATATAATATATAATATTTTATTTTATTTATTGATGTTTTAAAGATTTATTTATTTATGCATACAAGCTGGGGTACAGGCCAGAGGCGTGGGGCGGCAAGAGGGTTCACCAGAGACAGAGTGGGGAGCAGAACAGGCAGATGGACAGAAATACACTGCTGAGGGGAGCAGCGGGCGGGGCAGGAGAGGTTTGTGCGTCATATGGGAGTCTTCCCGGCTGGACATCGAACTCGCTTCACCGCTGCCCACAGCTCCACAGCGCAGTGCTTAATCGCTGCGCCACCAGGGAGGCCCAATATATAATATTTTAAACATATAAACGATACTTTGGTTTTTATAAAAACAACTATTAACTATAAAACTTAAAGAAAAAATACATGTTATATTTGACTTTCCATATTTGGAGAGTTTCCAGATAATTTAATTGGTAAACATTTTCAGTTTTCAGAAAGTTTACTGAGTTGAGTCAAAGGATTGGTCTTGCCAAAAGACATCTAAGTTTCAAGGGTAAGAAAGGGGATAGGGAGGAGAAGTGAGCAGCTGCCACATCTTAAGAGCTAAAGAAGGTGGCAAAGGAACACAGCACATACAGACCATGCGTTTCTGTCAGGTTTCTATGAATGGTGCATGAAAACTAAGAGTAGTTTGGTACAGGATTAGTATTTTGGGTGCCAAGTTCAAAGAAAGATTATTTTAGTGATAAATGGAGATTTACAAAAGTTTTTAGTGAGGAGAGAGTTAGTGGAAAGAAAGAGAAACTCATGATGTTATGAGGTAATCCTATTATCTCCATTCCAGGCTTAGTTTAAAGACAACTCACTCAGAGACTTTTGTCCCCCACTGAATCTCAGGGCTACTTATTTTCATTTGGCATCCATTCAGCAAATTTTTAACGTGCAGCTCAAAGTCTGAGTGCTGAGGAGACAACCATAAGCCATAGACAACATAAATGTGAATTGTCTCCTTCCAGGCCTAATAGATGAATATTCTGGTAGTGGAATAAGAACTCTTTTCTTTAACATAAACGGTTGTCTTAGAAACACTCACACTGACTCTGTCTTAAGTCACTTTTGTGGAGTTGATTTTTAAAAAAAAATAAAGAGTATGATATTTGGAGTTATCTACCTCCTGAATTTGAATTCTTGTTCTGTAATTTGCCAGTTATGAGCAAGTTACCTGAACAAGTTACTTTAACTGAATCATCTGCTTTTTGGATGAGCATAACAGTATCTACCTTTTAAAGTTGTTTTAAGAATTAAGTGGAAAATAAATGTTAAGTACACAATAATACCTGGTATAACGTATACTCTCAATAAATATTAGCTCTTGTAATAAGGTGATAATGATGATTCCTTGGGCTTCTGCTTTGGTGTTTCCTACCTAGTCTGTCTGTTCAGTTCATTTGACATGGCACAAAAACAATGGAGATAGAGGCAGAGGTAGAGACATTCGAAAGCAAAATGTTAGTTGGTTTGAAGTGGGTGGGCTCAAAATAAGTAGATATGGTAAGTCCCATCCATTGTTGGAATGCTGTCTTTTAAACAGTATGGATTTTGGAGAAATAACTTGGTTTCATGGGTAAAACAATGAACTGCCATTGGTCTTAACTTTTAACTTGAGTTCATTTGTCATTAAAAGAACTAGTACAGGCAAAGCATCTTGAACAGGGCTCATATGCAGAAAGAACTCTAAATGTTTCTGTCATTGCAAACTGTTGTTATTCACTCATTTATTCTTTCCTTCATCTAGCAAACAGTTAGTGAGAGCCTACTAGCTGCCAAGTTCTGTTCTACACATCCTGGGTACAAGGTCAACTAGATAAACAGGTGCTGTTATAAAGACATGGTTTAGCAGAGGGGAGACCTTCTATTCTTGGTCAAGTTTCTAAGCTCTGCTGTGTCTTAATGACTACCAGTAAAAGAAAATCTTTTTGATTCTAAGATTTCAGGATAGTACCATCCTATTACATGATTTACTTTGCTATTTATATGTTGTTTACCTATTCATGTTGGTTGATGCCTACTGTGTGTCTCAGGTGCTAAGACTATCAGAACAGACACAGTGCCATCTTTCATGGAGCATTAAGTCCTACAAATAAAGCACAAATTGAGCTTCATTAATGCTACCAAGGGAAAAATACTAGGTTTATGTTACTGACTTTTGTCACAGAAACTAATAATGTGTTATCTTTGCTAGAAAGGCCATTAATCCACCTTCTTTTTATCTTTCCTTGCTTGGTTAAACAGGAGCAGTAGGACATCATGGAGATAGCTTGGTAGAGAAGATTTTTTCTGCGCTTCCCCAGCTTCCAGGCCATACCAATGATGTGATGGTTAGCATGGTGGAGCTCACAGCCCTGCCCCCTGAGGACGAGAATCAGAATGTGATTGCCCCAGGCTGTCTCGCACAATCCAAGTAAGATACATAAGATTTTTCTCTCATCCTTTCCTGTCTTCCCTTTTTCTTCTTTCCTACTCTGACTGTTCTCATAATCCATGAAGAGTTCATCTGGTTGAAAAATTCATAGTGGATGTGAAAAAAGCATTTGGAAAAAAACATATTTTCATAGCTTTGAAATAACCATATACTTTAAATAACCCTGAGCCAAAAAGTATGCTGCTTTATAGAGGTGTCATTTAGATGTAGCATAAGCTTGTTCCCAGAATCAGTTAAGTGAGTCAATTTATGCGTCTCTATTACTGACAGTTTCACATGGGGGGAGTCTAAGCTTACTCAATTTCTTCTTCCCAGTTGACTTTTTCATATAGCTAAATAATAGGCCACATAGCTCTGAAACAGTGTCATCTTTTTATATGTAAATTATATACTCTTCGGCATCAATGGGAGAAGTTTTTATTTCTGTTTATACTGTTTTCACATGCTTCGGGAAATCAGAGAAAGAAGATGGTGTATTTTATACTATGCCAAGTTTTAAAACTAAAAGAACCCTTCTTCAGAAACATGACAATAAAAAGACACAATAATTACCTTCTCTACTTTGTTATCCAATAACTCTTAGGAGGAGGAAATGTTTTAAGAGGGGGGAAGTAAGTATCTAAAAGTATCTGTTTCTTTTATTTCCAATTTTAAAATTTTTAAATAAAACATTTTGGCATTATGGTTTCATAAGTAACATAAGTAAATCTTCACAGTAACAGATATATTAGGAATTTCCTATGTTATTGGCAATTGATTTTCAGCTCCTGAAACTTTCAACTTTTTTGTACATAGATAATAACATTAGATCCCCTGCGTGAGAAGAAAACAGAAAGTTCTGTAGCATCTCTTTTTTGTATGCTTGTACACACAATAAAGCAGAAGGCATGTGCTCACTTTGGTAGTACATATACTGAGTACTTGACATTATACAAACCCAGAAGTAATTGTGATTGGAAATACTTTTAACCTTTCGATGAGCCATTCAAAAGTTAATTACTATGGACTTATTATGAGCCTTACTCCCGACTAAGTAATATGAAAGACATAAAGTAATATAAAATATTATCCTTGCCTATAAGGATCACTTTCCTTGTTAGGGTAGTGATGATTTACACACAGGTACAATTAAAATATGAGAAATTATATGAAATCTAGGCTCATGTATCTGCTATGGATTAAAATTCCTACAAGTAGAGTATTAGGTTAATGTGGTCTTTGTAGACCACAGTGGGCTCTGTGGAAGTGGTGGTACTTGAATTAATAATGTCTTAAAGGATTTAGAAAATGTGAGAGGGCTAGCCTAGTGTGAACATAGATAGGGAAGCAGGAATGGTTTGGTCCTGATGTGATGAGTTGTGAGGAAGAAAAACCCCCACTGCCCTCAACTCTGTCCACATTTTTTCAGGACTTACTATGCACCAAGCATACTTGCAGGTATTTTACATTTCAGTTTTACAATAACCTACCTAATGATGTGGGTGCTGTGATTCGCCCATTTTACAGGTAAAGGAATTGAGGCAAATAAACATAGTTAGCAGGAGGTAGAACTAGAGTTTGAGTCCAGAATTGTGACTTCAGAGCTACTGTCTTGACGTCTATGGTATGTGTCCAGGTGCCTGTAAGAGTTAGGCTTATGTATAGATTTAAAGAGACAATCAGCGACAAAATTACTTATTGCATTTGGGGAATTCTGTTTGTTCAACAAAAATAACAACAGAAATCATTTTGGCTAATTTCAGCAAAAAATAAATTTATGAAAAGGAATTGGATAGTTAACAGAGTCAAAGAAAGAACTGTTAATTAGATTTGGATAGCACAACATAATTCCAGGGGTGTAGAAGGTAAAACTCGAGAAAAGACTCTTTAAGACCTAGACATCAGAGAGACAGCATTTAAACTGTTGGCTACCTCGAATCATTCTGCTCAATATTCAGATTCCAGGGGAAAAGGTAAAACTGGCCTATCTCAGGCCTTGTTCCCACCCTTCACCCAGGGAGGTCTGGGAGCAGTTCATAATGGCTGAGAATTGTGTCCTGATCACATAGCATAGCAAGGGGGTGGTTCTTCAAAGGAAAATGGAAACATTTCTGAAAAGAAGGAGAAAGGGATGCTGGGGAGGCAAAATAGTAGCTACCCTTTATACTAATAGCACATGCTCGTAGAGGATTAATTGCCACATTTTCTGTACCTCATTTCACTTATGAAACGAGGGCCTTGACCTAAATGAGGTGGGTTCAAATTAAAATTTCTTTCCTATTCAGCATTCAAAGAAGATAAACATATGCAATTTGCAGCGACATGGATGGAATTAGAGGGAATCATACTCAGTGAAATAACCAGAAAGAAAGAGAAAAGTATTGAATGGTTTCACTTATAACAGGACTATAAGGAAACCAAATAGGAGAGAGACACTCAGCGGGGCCAGGGGGAGGGAAGGATAAGGGCACAAAATGGAGTAGAAAAGGACACAAGGGACCACGGAGATGGATCACGGGTGAATTGGTGGTGGGTTGCCCAAGGGGAATACAAAATATAAAAAACATAAATAACAATAAAAATATATATTAAAAAAAAAGAAATTAAAATTTCCACTTTAGCCCCTACTGTGACTGGGCTCTGCCTTTGAGCACTCTCTGAGCATTACAAGAGACTAACTACATTCATGTATGTTTCCTCTCTTGGTTTGCATCTTACCCTCTTATTCGATTATGATTGAGTGTTGTCATGAAATAGGAGCTTTCGGTGCCATCCGAGTATGAGAGTGTGCTCACAAATGTCAAAGGTGGTCATGCAGTCTAGAAGAATCTGAATGAAGAAAGCTTTAATGAGAACAGGTTTGATGAAATAGTGAGACTGCAAGTCAACTGTAGAAGAAAGTAAAGAGGAAAGTGGTGAGAAAATTGTAAACAAATGAAAGTCTAAAGTGATACTAAGAGAAAAACTGTGGCTTCTTTATAATATCGTTGAAGGCTGGGGAGATTGCCCCTTTAGTCTCTCTGCAAAAGAGGAATTGAAATAAATTACTGCTTTCCTGGCATATACTCTGCTTCCAGCAAAATAGCAAACACCACCCCCAGAAACCTTTCAACAAAATGAGTGTGAGGACCAAAAATTTAGCACTAAAATACAGAACAGATGGATGCTTGGTAGTAAATAATCTGCCTGCCGTGGAATAATTTTTAAAAAGCAAGTCTAACTCTGATATAAGCCTTGATAATCAAAATTATTGCTAATGTAATTTTTACAAAAGGCTGTTTGTAGTTAAAACAATTGAAGTTACTGACAATGCAAATGAGACATTGATAACTTAAATGCACTATAGCCTGACTTTGCAATCCCTATCCACAGCCTCTAGATTGTGTGAAATATTTTACACAAGGAGGAGGCATAGTCTTTTCTGTCTTTTGTTTCCTTTTCTTGAAATGGGTTTCTATTTTTGCCCCTACGTCCTCTCTCTCTGTTACTCTTGTTTCCTTAAGAACACTTAACCTGATGCTCTTACCTGCATTTACTTTGTCTGTACTTGGTGTCCCTGGTTCTGACCTAAGCTACCTGTGGTGTTGCTAGTTCTCCTTAGTCCAGTTCTCACTTCTCCTCTCCTTGTTCCAAAGTGCCTCACAGTGAAAGTCAAAGACCTGACAATGACTCACAGTGCCATGTGCCGGTGGACTTCATGGTTCCTCAGTGCCCTCATCTCTTACTCTTTCTTCTTTATTCTTTTCCAGCCACACCAGCCTCTTTTCTGTCTCTCCAATGGGACATTAACTGTCCTGCCACAAGGTTTTTGCTCTTGATATGCCTCAGGCCTAGATCATTCTTCCTACAGATGTACACTTGCCCCATTTCCATTCATCCTTCAGGTTTTCCATCTTTGTCAGACCTTCTGTCCATCTTAGCACTTCGTATTCCCCTTCCCTGTTTATTGTTCTCCTTAGCGTGTATCATTTTCTAATGTACTTAATATGTGGTACTTTTGTTTCTTACTCTCCTAGCGAGCAATCTAGAGAACTCCCACTCAAAAGTTCCATGAGAGAAGGGATTTTTGTTTTATTTATTTACTGCTATGTTCCTTATCCCTACAATAGTAACTGGCATTCGAAAGATATTTGTTGAAGGAATACATGCTGGTAGATGCTGCTTGGACAGTCTGTGTCAGTGGAGTGAGATTGCTGGAAGAAGCAAAGGTGAAGCCAAACCAGAGCACCAGGAGAAACTAGTTCGAGAATATCTAGACTCTAATTATTAAATATTTAAAATAGTTTCATTGTGTTAGCAAACAGTGTAGCAAAATTGACTCATCAATTCTACTTTTAGGAGTTTACTTTATAGATCTATTTTATACACATATAAGATGATATATGATTAATCGCTACAGATTTGTAATAGCAAGACAGCTCAGTAAACCGTGGTATAGTCTTATAATTGAATAATATTCAGTTATCAAAATGGACTGAAGAATGCAGGAGTTGTTTATACACTGATAAACAATGAGCTCAGTGACATGCTTCAACTGAAAAAAGTAAGGTATAGCAAAACTGTAAAAAGGGAGGAAATATATATTCACATTTACCTGTGGTGCATTATATATACTTGCAAAATGTATAATGATGCTGGTCACTTCTGTCAAGGGGTGCTGAGCAGCAGAGGCACACTGAAAAGCTAATGAATGAAGATAGAGGAAGAAGAATGATGACTTACTGCACATATTATTATTTTTTTGAATTTTCAGTCATGTGAATTTAACTCCTATTCAGAAAATAAAATGGAAAATTAGGTATAAATGAAATCAGCACCTGCTTTTGAACCTAACTTAAGGTGGGATTCTTTACTCCTAGGAAGGAAAGTTGCTATCTCTTCTTGTACTTTGAAACCTCTACAAAGTTTCTCCCCCTATATCACCTTCCTTTCCTCTGTGAACAAGTCTTTCCTTTAAAACTTCTGTTAAAAGAGGCAGACCTTTCCTGCCTCGCCCGCTGCTCCCTTCAGCAGTGTATTTCCGTTGATCGGCCTGTTCTGCTCCCCACTCTGTCTCTGGTGAACCCTCTCGGTGACCCACACATCTGGCCTGTACCCCAGCTTGTACGCATAAATAAATAAATCTTAAAAAAAAACAGCTTCTGTTAAAATACCAAAACACTGTAATTATTTGTTAGATGTCTGCCTCCCCTACTAGATAGTAAATTTCTTAAAGATACTAACTATTGCGGGTACTCTTAAGAGGTGCTAGTAAACTGAATAAAGCAATGAATAAATCTTAATATTATATTGTAGGCCAAGTATAAAAATGATGACCATATCCATGAAAAGCCTCCTCTAATTTATTTTTAGCTCATAAATCACTGTGTAACATTGTTGTTTGGTTTTAGGATGTTTATATATCTTATTTTTTCCATTTAAGTTTCTGCCAAACAGGAATTTTTTATGAACTTTTCCCCATAAGTACCTAATTGTTTAGAACACTGTGTGCCTGAATTTTATCAGGCATTGTACTAGGCATTATAAAATGCATTATTTTTATTTTATTTATTTAATTTTTAAAAAAGAGTTATTTATGCATGTAAGAACTGGGGTGCAGGCCAGAGGTGTGGGGAGTGAGAGGAATCACCAAAAACAGAGTGGGGAGCAGAACAGGCAGATCTACTGAAATACACTGCTGAGGGGAGCAGCGGGCAAGACAGGAGAGTCTGCTGCGCCATGTGGGTTAGCTCCCTGGCTGGGGATCGAACTCGTGTTTCAGTGATTGGCGATTGCTTGACAGTGCTGTGCCTTTAACCCCTGCACCACCAGGGAGGCCCCATTTTGATTTTAAAAGCAGTTCTCCAAGGTGGGTATTATTCTTTTTTATAGAATTTAAGAGAAAGAAACCTAAGTAATTTACCCCAAGGCAAACTTTTCTGGAGTGGTTGAATTAGGTCATTTAAAGAAATTGTTTTTTAATTCCAAGGCACATTTCTGTTCTACTATACTATACTAACTCCCTGACACATGCTTAGTTGAATGAATGTTTAAATAAGCCAATGAATTAAGAAATTATGGATATTCTGGTATTTAAAAAGCATTATTTTAAGTCTAGTTGTTAGTTTTTATTTTGGTGATAGGAACATTTTCCCCCTTACATGATAGAATAATGGGGTAAACAGATCTTACAGAGAAACTGCTCTGCTGAGACAAGTGCCCCAGTGGTGTCTCCCTCCCCCCATCATCCAAGGTTATTTTTTAAAATATTTATTTATTTATGCATACAAGGGCTGGGGTGTAGGCCAGAAATGTGGGGGTGGGTGAGAGGATTCACCAGAGAGAGCAGGGAGCAGAACAGGCAGATAGACTGAAATATGCTGCTGAGGGGAGCAGCAGGTGAGGCAGTAGAGGTCTGCTGCGCCACTTGGGAAGCACCCTGGCTGAGGATTGAACTGGTGCTGCATTGGCTGCAGATAGCTTCATAGTGCTGAGACGTAACCTGTTGCGTCACCAGGAGGCCTGCCCAAGGTTATTTTTACTTTTAAAATAAAACCATATTTTATTGAGGTAACACTGCATTATGACATTATATGAGTTTTAGGAGTGCATCATTATAAATCCACATCATTAAGTTCACAATGATGAGCCATTTTTGGTTAATTTTTATACTCCATACTTGTTAATGGTATATATTAAGTCACAAAGAAAAAATTGTTAAGTTACCTCTAAAGAGTGAAAATTTTTTCTTCTCTCCTTGGTTTTCAAACACCAATTTAATATTAGTATTAAGGAAACAATAATGTTGGTAGAGGGAAGAAAGTTAATTTTTCTCAGAGCAGAATCAGAGGTACTACTTAAGTCAAATCTCTGAACTTGAATGTCAATGTTAAGTAACTTTATATTTGGTGTTGACTTTGAGGCTAAGAGTCAGTGCACCTGAGTGGGCCCAAAACACATTTTTAAAAAATCTTTTCAAGTAAACATTGCAAATCAAGTAGGAGAAAGCCCTCCCTTTTCTTGGCATACAATTTGCTATATTCACCTTTTTTTGAGGAATTCTGAAGATCATCTGATCTCAGTTACAGCTTTAGAAAACAGAATTAATGAATAATAATGGCTAGTGGGGTAGAATAAAGCAGGGTTCTTTTCTGAAAATAAAAGGATAAAAACATCCATTTAAAGAAAGTGAAATAATTTAATATGCCAGAGTCATTAAGTTATATCTCTTGATAAAGAGTTATGTTTAATAGTTACATTTTTCAGGTTCTCTCTTTAAATGCATATTTAGTAAAAGGAGGTTAGAAGTAGAAATTCTTATTCTATAACACTGGTCAACAAATTTTTACAAAAGTCATGTTACTAAAATAAAATTAGTCATTCCCTGTCAATTTGTATGTGCTCAACACGAATATGACAAATTCTAATTTTGACTCTAGTTTTTTTTGTAATCTGCAATAAATTGATGTTTACATCACAAAATGCATGCCAATAGTAATAGGCCTATGGTTAATACCTGTAAAAAATTAAGTCACAGACTACTTCTTAGATTTCTTCGCTCGTCTCTTATACAGCTGTTCAGGAATAGAATAGATGGAAGAGGGTTTCCATTGTGCAAAAACACAGCCTTACGACTCAGTTTCGAAGAGTCTAGAAATAGTCTCCATTCTTGTGGGTCATGAGTGATTTCTAAGGCATTCATGAGGCTCTCAATATCTGAACAGAATATCAGAGTACTTCCCTTTCTTAAGATAGGTTCCAACTGCTGGTGGCGCTTTCAATAGAAAGTAATTGTGACATCTTCTTCTAGAAGATTCCATAGTTGGAGTCCTGATCCTAGCAATTCTGCCTTGTTCCTGGATAAGTGCAAATCACGGACCAGGTCATTTAGTTCTTCCTGTGTTAGTCTGTGTGAGGTTGATGATGCACCACAGTGAAAATCTGGATCACTGCATGCTGATGGAACAGGAGAAGAACAGGTTGGTTCACCCTTGTCCTCATCAGATGAATCAAGAGAATATTCTGCTAGAGGTTCTGGAATAGGAAGTCCCTCACCATGTGGAACTGGTCTCAATGCAGACGGAATGTTTGGGTAGTCTATTGTCGACTTCTTTTGCTTCCGCCAGAAAGAGGAGGAACCAAGCAGAAGTAACAGTCTTTTCTGTGGTTGCTTGGCTCTCTCTACACCATGGGGACTGCACATGGCATTGATGGTCTTTTGCCATTTAACCACTGTGAAAGCTGTGTTGTACATGTAGCACAGCATATATGCGGGGCCCAAGGCTTGTCTTGGTCACCAGCCTTGCATCCGAAGTAAAGATGATAAGCCTTCTTCACTTGAGAAGTGATCCTTTTCTTCTCGTTGGCAAATGTCACTTCCCACAGATAGAGCAGAAATTGTCCATGCTATTAATGTACTTTCGAGGCATTACTATTCCGTATTGTGCCTAAATGGATAAAATAATAACAGATCTATGGAACAGTAGCTTCAACTGTCTCGCACAAAGTCTGAAATATTTTCAATGCTCAACCTTTCTGACAGGGCTTTGCTGATGTCAGCTTACTTCATCAGCTGCCTGGCAGTAGTATTGCATTGCATCAGAAAATGATGCAATCAACTCTAGATGATGTGTGCATGATGGTATTAGGCAATGTGATGCAATATTACATCATTCTAGGTTGATTTAGGATGTTGTTGCAGTCCTACTGGATAAATTGACACGGTGAAACATATAAAATGAATTATATGACATATCTTCAAAACGAGAGCTCATAAAAAATTTTCAGGGTTATATTCATGTTCTGTACACCAAGATACTACAGGTATCTTGGGCCTTATACTACAGATACTTAGGGCCTTTTTAAGTCAGTAACTCTCTCAATATTGACCAAAATAATTGCTCACATATTGCAATTCTGTCATGGTATTTGTTAGGGAAGGAATGTGTAGGCAATCCTCAGAATCATTTTCATATTGAAAATTTTTAAATGCTTTGTGGTCTCTGTGTTGTGAGAACACTGAACTTTGGGTCATTGTGGCTTTGGGATCCATAATTTAAATTAAAACTATAGCTCCTTTAAACAGAGCCTAGAACCTTCTGTAGTTAATTAAAATGGAAAATGAGGATTGGAAAGATTCACTGCATTTGAATGACAAGTTCCTAATTAGGTTGATGTTTACTGCCAAGTAAAAGTCAATGACAAGTCTAAAAATCTAACTACTGGCGAGATAACCAACCACAACCTTTATTGGGGTGCTTCTTAATCTTTTGTTGCAGACAGAGTGTATTCAAAAGGATTGTCTTACTGCTCTGACTGTGGCTTCTCTTTCTCATGTCTGCAGATACTCTTGTCTAAGTGCCCTTTTCTTTTATTCTGACTTCTAATTACAGTGGCACACTGGAATCATGACTGGTGGTGAGGTGGACTGGGATCAACAGGGTAGGGATTGGTGCCCTTCTAGCTGAGCTAGGAGAAGAAAGTAAGAAGTAAGGAGGAGGAGATGGCTTTAGCAAGTTGAAAAGGCCTAGTGGCCTAGGACTTAATTAAGTTCAGAACTATCACCGCTGTGCCTTTAGTTCGATTCCCAGCCAGGGAACTAACACACATGGCGCAGCAGATGTCTCCTGTCTCTTCAGTCTTTCCCACTGCTCCCCTCAGCAGTGTATTTCAGTAAGTCTGTCTGTTCTGCTCCCCACTCTGTCTCTGGTGAGTCCTCTCACCCCCTACACCTCTGGCCTACACTCCAGTTCTTCTACAAAAAAAAAAAAAAGAAGGCATTTTGGAGACCCATATTAGGCCAGGTCTGAAATCTAGGATGTTTGTTTGAGTTAGCATGGGTGGAAATATGGAAGTGAACCCTCCAAGCTTGTAAATGTGTATTATAATTAACTTATTCAAAAATATTTATGACTACAGTGTGCCTGGCACTTGGTGAATCCAAGAGCCCTCATGGAACTTATTCTAGTGAGAGAGACTGAAAACAAACAAGGGAATATATAATGTCAGCCAAAGATAAGTGCTATTGTTGGCAGACTGCAAGAGTTGAGGGTTGTTGGTGTCATATGAGAAAATAATTTCAGACAGCACTGAAGTGAAGCAAGCGATAGAGTTTGTTAGAAAAAGTACAAGATACTGAACAAGGGCGGTGGGCAGTGGGGGAAAGCAAGAGGTGGACTGCTGGGCTCTAGAGCAGAAGGACTTTCATGGTTCGCTTTTTCCTGGTTGGGTAGAGTCTCCTTCCCTCCCCCCCAGTCTCTTCCCTGACTGCTGGACTCTGGCCTCGGCTGTCCTGATGTTACTGGGTCTGGTCAGAACTGTTCTGGTGATTCTTGGGCTGGTTCTTGCATGAAACCGCAAGTTTAATTGACTAAAGGTCTCAGGGAGACCATGGATCCTGCCCATCATAGTTGTTTTTAACTTTCTGAGGGTCTGGTTGTGAAGTGTGTGGGCACCTGCCGGACGGATGGGGTTCCTTCCTGGCATGTGCTCGAGTGCCCCCAGTGCTGTCTCTCAAACTGTGAAGTAAAACAAGGTAAGAACCAACAGTGATTAGGGATATGGGGTGGTGAAGAGTATGGAGGAGATAGAAAAGACCTTTCTGAGCTGTCTTTCAAGTCAAGGCTAAAGTGAAGGAAATTGCAAGCCTTGTGGCTATCTAGCTTAGGGAAAGAACTAGTTGTTCAAAAATAGGTCTCGTGTTGTAATTTATAGCTGTCCTTTAATAGCTAATGCAGTTGAGAGCTTCGTGTACTTATTTTCCCATCTGCCTATATGCTTAGGTTAAAAAAAAAGTGTCTGCATTATCGGCACATTTTCTAATTGGATTTTTAAAAATTGTTCAATTTATATAAGCCTTTCTCAGATTACTGGTTTGCAAATATTTGCTTCTAGTATGTAGCTTGTCTTTGCACAGAGCAAAAATTCTAAAATTTTGAAGTCCAACATCAGTTTTTCCTTTTGTGGATTTTGTTTTTGTGTCAAGTTTAAGAACTGTGCTTTAACATAGATTCTGAAAATTTGATGATTTTTTTCTTAAGGTTTATTATTTCATATTTTACATTTATCTTTGATTCATTTTGGGTAGATTAACTAGAAAAAAATCCTTCACCTGTTTTATAACCTAAATAAGAGAAAGGTCAAGGGCCTTTTTTTTTTGGTCTATGCCTGTCCAAATGTTTCAGTGCCATTTATTTTCCCTTTACTGAGTCATTTTGGCATCTTTAACAAAAATCATTTGAGTATATGTGCTTGGACCTATTTCTGGCTTCTCTATTCTGTTCCACTGATCTGTATGTATGTCCCTCAACCAATACTACACAGTCTTAATTACTATAGCTATACACTAGATCTCAAAGTCAGGTAGACTTGTTCCTCCCATTTTTACTTAAAAAAAAAAATTTTTTTTTTGCTATTATTAAAAAAAATTCTGCTGAATAATGTAGAGATCACTTTATTAAATAATTTCTTCAAGCAACATCCCATCTAGTAAGTAGAAAGGCACAGCAAGCGGTTTCACAAAAGGATGTTTTATAGTCAGGAGGAGGGTAGGAGATGGTTATTAGCAAAATAAAAGAGTTTATTTCAGGCAAAAACATATTTCTTTAGGGGAAGTGGTTTTATCCTGGAGATTACTTCAGTCACATAGACCAGAAAACTCTAGATAGAGCACTTTAAAATTCTACATTTGAGAGAGACTGAAACTACAGATAGGTTGGGTATTAAGTCTTTGTGGGGCTTAGCATAAATAACCCCATTTTGATCCTCTTGTTTATTTCTTCCCTTCTCTCTTTCTTTCCTTTATTTTAAAAACAATTCCTTGGAATTTTCTGTGTATTTAATAATATATGTGAATTTTAAAAAAGTTTATTTATTTATGACCAGTGTGTCTTTTATTTACTTTTGAACTTTATTGCTCTGGTCGTACGGCATTATGTTGAGTAAGAATGATAGCAAATCTAGTCATGTTCTATTTCCAACCTTAGGGTGAAGGCATTTTATTCTTTCATCATAGTAAGTGTAATACCCTGTAGGATTTTGAGTATGCTCTTTATCCTCTAAGGTGTCCCTTTATTTCTGTTTCTTTGAGAGTCTTTTGTCATAAATAGATGTTGAATTTTGTCAAAGCCTTATTTTGCATCAATTGACGTGATCTTTATCTATTCTTTATTTTTTTTAAAGATTTATTTATTTATGCATACAAGAACTGGGGTGTAGGCTAGAGATGTGGAGTGGTGAGAGGATTCACCAGAGACAGAGTGGGGAGCAGAACAGGCAGATGGTCTGAAATACACTGCTGAGGGGAGCAGCAGGCAAGTCAGGAGAGGTCTGTTGCACCATGTGGGAAGCTCCCTGGCCAGGTATTGACCTCATGCTGCAGAGGCACTGGATAGCTTCATAGTGCTGCAACTTAACCCATTGTGCCACCAAGGAGGCCTGCTATTTCTTCTTTAATCTGTTAA
Organism: Scalopus aquaticus; assembly: GCA_004024925.1. Classification (NCBI taxonomy): domain Eukaryota; kingdom Metazoa; phylum Chordata; class Mammalia; order Eulipotyphla; family Talpidae; genus Scalopus; species Scalopus aquaticus. The sequence goes on along the minus strand of PVIJ01005822.1, from coordinate 41,462 downwards.
TATAGTAGATTATATAGACAGATTTTCAGATATCAAGCCAGGCTTGCATCCCTGGAATAAACTGCACTTGGTCATGATGTATAATTTTTTTGTACTGTTAAATTTTATTTGATAAGAAGAGTTGTAACCTTATTAACACTTTAACACAGTTTTATATTTCCAGTGTGCCAAGAGAGATGATACAAATAAATGACTTCACAAAATATACAGTAGTTAAGATGGTAGGTAATAAGAAAGAGCAGCATAAATTCATATTCAACTTAAACAAAAGCCTACACAAAAATTTAGTGAAGAATGGAACAAGTCTATAATAATGCTAATAAATCAAGTTTTCCCAATTTAGTACCTTTGAAACTTTACATGTATATATGTATGTACAGATAGTAGTGCCATTCATAGTGAATAGAGTGATAGGTTCTGGAATCACTTTATAATAATAGAGTAATAGGTTATGCTGATTTTGGAATAACCATTCTTTATGGAGTGGAGTGACAGAACTAGTAAATTGAACAGAGGAGTTTGCGCTAAGATCCTCCATAAAACTGTCACTAGGTCTTTATTGTAGAATTTCTTGACACATGAACTAATCGTTAACTTTCTGAGTTTTGAATTCAAGCCAAAATACACAAATCTAATCCAGCCAAGAGTCGAGCTCCCCACTGGAGCAAATGCTAGCCTTTGGAATGGGTCATGGAAGTAACCTACAGGAACTCAAAGTATATCCTGTAGAGTCAGAAGAATTTGTGTTCCATTTTTAAGTAATCTAATCTAATTGTGTTAGTGATTTAAAATCCTCATATTTGAGTTACTCTATCCATATGTGAAATAATCTTTCCTGTCATTCATGAGCTGGTAGGAATAAAAAAAATGTTAATCTCTACTGAGATGAGGTTCAATTACCTCCAGTTATTTTATATGATGGTTAAACAGTTTATATGTTTTGTTCTGGCCCATTTTTGAAGAAGTTTCATGGGCCTTTGGTAGTGCCAAATGAAGGCATCACATATGAGGACTAAATAATGACTAGAGTATACTTTGGAAAGAGATGAAACTTTGATTGCACTGGTCAACATTGAGATAATTACTGACTTAAAAAGGCCCTAATCTGTACTATCTTGGTGTGCTGAACATGAATATAACCCTGAAAATTTTTATGAACTCTCGTTTTGAAGATATTTCATATAATTCATTTTATATGTTTCACCGTGTCAATTTATCCAGTAGGACTGCAACAACATCCTAAATTAGCCTAGAATGATGTAATATTGCATCGCATTGCATAATACCATCATGCACACATCATCCAGAGTTGATTGCATCATTTTCTGATGCAATGCAATACTACTGCCAGGTGGCTGCTGAAGTAAGCTGACCTCAGCAGTGCATTATAGAAAGCCCTGTCAGAAAGGTTGAGCCTTGAAAATATTTCAGACTTTGTGCAAGACAGTTGCGAAGCTACTGTTCCATAGAACTGTTATTATTTTATCCATTTAGGTACACTACAGAACAGTAATGCCTCGAAAGTGTGTTCATAGTGTGGACAATTTCTGCTCTATTTGTGGGAAATGACATTTGCTAACCAGAAGAAAAGTTTCCCTTCTCAAGTGAAGAAGGCTTATCATCTTTACTACGGATGCAAGGCTGGTGACCAAGACAAGCCTTGGATCCCGCATATATGCTCTGCTGCATGTCCAACATAGATTTCACAGTGGTTCAGTGGCAAAAGACCATCAATGCCGTTTGCAGTCCCCATAGTGTGGAGAGAGCCAAGCAAGCACAGAAAAGACTGTTACTTCTGCTTGGTTCCTCCTCTTTCCGGTGGAATAATGAAGCAAAAGAAGTTGAGAATAGTTTACCCAAACATTCCGTCTGCATTGAGACCAGTTCCACATGGTGAGGGACTTCCTATTCCAGAACCTCCAGCAGAATATTCCCTTGATTCATCTGATGAGGACAAGGGATAGCCAACCTGTTCTCCTGTTCCATAACATGCAGTTATTCAGATTTTCACTGTGGTGCATCATCAACCCCACACAGACTAACACAGGAAGAACTAAATGACCTGGTTCATGATTTGGACTTATCCAAGAATAAGGCAGAATTGCTAGGATCAAGACTCCAACAATGGAGTCTTCTAGAAGAAGATGTCACAATTACTTTATATCGAAAGCAAAGCAAAGATTAAAGAGGGAGTTTTTGTGGGTCCTTAGATTCAAGACCTCTTCGAAGACGACCGATTCAACAACTTGCTACAGCGTGATGCGAAACAAGCATGGAATGCTTTTCGCCTGGTGTCTACAAACTTTCTTGGGAATGTTAGGGGCAGAAAATTGCAAGGAACTAGTAGATGATATGCTGATGCAGTATTAGAAATTTGGCTGCAATATGTCTCTAAAGTTCCACTTCCTTCATTCCCATCTGGATTTCTTCCCTGAAAACTGTAGTATGGTTAGTGATGAACATGGCGAACATTTTCCTCAAGATAGCACATCAATCGAACAAAGATACCAGGGAAAATGGTCCTCTACAATGTTGGCTGACTACTGCTGGACACTCCCCAGAGATGCTCCTGAACAGCTGTACAAGAGACAAGTGAAGAAATCTAAGAAGTAGTCTATGACTTGACTTTTTACAGGTGTCATAGGCCTATTACTACTGGCATGCATTTTGTGATGTAAACATCCATTTATTGCAATTACAAAAAAACTAGAGCCAAAATCAGAATTTGACTATCATATTCATGCTGAGCACATGCAAATTGATAGGAAATTACTAATTTTATTTCAGTAACATGACTTTTGTAAGTTTCGTTGACCAGTGTTATCTATTAGTTGAAGATTGTTCTATTATTTTGTACACTTGTTTATCTCAGAAATGAACAGTGTTTTATCCTAGATTTTGTTTAGTTTTCTTAACACATGGTTGTGATTTCTGTACTGTTAGATATTCTAGTACATTTACAATCTGGAACCAATCACAGAAATAGATTTTCTATTAACTATTGAGTGGTATAGAAGGATCCAAAATCCAAAAGCATGCAATTCACAACAAGATTTTGATGCTAATTTATAGTTCATACAGACAATACATTTATTTATGCTTTTAAAATCACAACCTTTTCCCCAGTTAGAGCAATATAAAGTATATGTGTATGGTGCTTTATTCTTGTTACATGAATTTATGAGTCACTTTACTTTGTATTGGTGACACACAAGGGTAGAGAGCAGTAATTTGCCCGACATACTGCTGAATCAGGGATTGTGGTGTTTATTTTTTTTCTTTCTACTGTTTCATCCCCAGATGTCCAGCACCAAACCCCATTTGAGATTAACAGCTTAAAATTAATCTTTTTAAAAGGTGATCTCTTGCCATTTGCTACAGTGTAGAGGTAACTGGAAAGGATTATGCTAAGCAAAATAATTCAGGAGGGGATAAACAAATACCAGATAGTTTCATGTACTTGTGGAATATCAAAAAGCAAAGAAAAGGGTCAGACAAAAATGAAACCAATAACAAGCCCTTGACACCTGACTGCAAAACTGAGGCAACCAGAAGTAGAAGGTGGTGTGGTAGGAGCAATGGGGATTCAATGGTGGAGGATTGTTGGGGTTTGGTGCTGGACCTGGTGTGAAAACATACATTTGGTTTGAATGTATAACCCCTTAAAGAATTACAATGACGTAAACCAAATTTACCTCAGTAAACATAATTGGAGGAAAACAAAACAAAAATTTACAGAAACTGAAAATAAAAAATCTTTTTCCTCCAGTTGTTTTACATGATTAGGTGTATATATACATACCCTTTGACTGAATGTAAGCAGCTGAGTAATCTTGGTCATGTAAATTTGGCATTATGTTAATTCTCTGATGTGATCTCTTAAACAGTTTCTAATGGATTATGAATTACACCATGCCCAATAGTGCATTTCATAGGTTTGAGAATATTCTTTAACAAATATGTCAGTGGATACCAAAATTCATTTAAAAAAACTTCTTTGGTTATTGAACCACCAGAGACTGTTTCTGTTGATGTGGATTTTTTGAATTTTTTGATGTCCTTGAGCAATATTTGTACATTTTTGCTTTGGGTCATTATTGTGGTATAGTGACTTTTCTACTAAAACTTTATGATCTTCAACAAGGGACTTAACTTAATGTCTCATAGTCTTGTTTATTTCTTAAAAGAGAAGTGAACTAGTTAATTTCTAAGGATCCTTCAATTCACATTTCTCTTACCTTATGATTTCCATGTGCTTTGCTCAGAAAATAAACTCCAGAGCATGAAGTACACGAGGATATTGGTTTTATATTTATATTGTGCCCCGTTGTAACTCTAGCCTCAAGAATGGGTCATAGTACATAAAAGGCACTCATATTTGTTAAATAAATGAACAAAGGACAACATAAGAATCTTCAATGAGAAGAAATGGATGTTATGTTCACATAATTTGATAATATTTAAAAGTTAATTTTTAACTTCATACTTTGAAAGCATTATAATAGAAAGCATTTAAATTATGTTTTGGCAGGTTATTTTTGTAAGACTAGTCATTTATACAGTCAATCAACTGTGCAAGTAATAGTAAATCTGATTCAACCCTCTCATCCCTTCACAAAATCCTTTAGTCCTCTTCATTGCCCTAGTTACGGCAAAACTATTGATAGTTCAGTTAAGAATAAAACAAAAACTTTAGAAAGTCTTGCTAGATCTGCTCCCTGCTATTTCTTCAGCATTCATTTTCTCTATCTTTTCCTGCCTCTTCCATCCCTCCCCTCCTACATGCTCATGCTCTTGGCTGTAGTTACAGTAAATGTCTCACAGGTGCTCAGTGTCCTGTTTTATCACCTCTTAATCACCCTGAATTTTGCTCTTTCCCTCTCTGCACCTCTGCTTTTATCTTTGCTTCCATATAGCACCCTTTATATACTATTTTAGATAGTAATGCACTATCTTATAGTTGCTATTTTGGTGTCCTCCAACTAGACCTTTGGAAGCTGGCTGAGAGAAGGTCTGAATCTGGTTTGTTCATCCTTATACACTATTGACATCTAGTAGCTGGCACAGACTGTGGCCCATGGAATGTTAGTGGATTGCGTGCCACCTATGAGCCTTAGTTTGCCCGCATTTTGGTAAAGCCAAAATATTTATGTCCTAATGTCCTGCCACATCCACCCCCAAATTCATTAAATTCTATTTTAATACCACATAGTTTGAGTTAGTGACAAATGCTATAAGTGAAATAAAATAGGTATTTGGAATAGGGAGTACCATGTGGCCAAGGAGGGGAGCCTTGAACTGTACCTAGAACAGAACTAGCATTTTGTACGTGAATTAATGAGACCCATTCATCGATCATCTCAAGGAAGAGGGTTCTAGGCAAAGGGAATGGCAACTACAAAGGCCCTGAGTTCGGAATTTGCTTGACTCATTGAAAGGGGCTAACACTAGGTCACCGTGAATAGGGTCTAATGACTGAAGCTGAGGAGATAAGTGATGAAGTTGTAGGTGTAAGAGTGCACCAAATTATTTAAATATGTTGGTCAAAATAAGGAGCTTGGCTTTAAGTGTAATTGATAGTATGAAGCATGGAAGGGTTATGAGTGGACAAATATGATCTATAGCTTTAGGATGTAATTTTAATTCAATCCATCATCAATTTTGTTTGTACTATGGCAGTGGACTCTCATTCAGTCCTCAGGTCCCTTTTCTACAATAGAGCCTGAGTGATATTTTTATTACACAAATTTAATCAGGTCGGTCTGTTGCTGAATACTCGTCAGTTAACCCTTGGAAAACTGTCTACAGTTCCTAATGTGGGTTACCAGGTCTTGGATGATTTCACATAAGCTAAGGACAGTGTCAGAGTAGATCTTTATGTTCCATTCATAGCTTTTCATTTCCTTGAAAGAGTCCCAAGATCTCTTCTGAGGCCCTCTTCCCACGATTCTACCCCTTTCTAGTCTGTTCTTACTCCAGTCTTCAAACACGCTAATTTCTACTCCTTTTTCAGACCTCACTCTCAAATCCTTTGCTACCCTCCAACTTCCATCCCTACACCTGGGCCAAGTTAGGTGTTACTCTCCCACAGCTCGCATACTCTGCTTTGGTCACTTCTGCAGGAGCATGCCCAGTCGTAGCTTGCCTGCTAGTAGCTACCTCAATGAGGGCAGGGCACTGGATACCACTAATGGCTGTGGGTACAGCCCCTCCCCTAACTGCCCACACATAGGATGCGCTTATTCTCTGAAGAAAAGAATGAATGAAGGACTTCTTTCCAGTCCCAAAGTTGTGCTTCAATATCCTTTTGTGTATAGTTGCTTTCTCTTCTCTACAGATGAAGGTTAATGGATATTTTTATTAAAGATGAGGTAATTGTTTTAAAAGGTAGTCAAGAGGAAAGATGACTCTTGAAACCTCTGTGAATAATTAGCAAACCTACCTTCAGAGCTCATTTAGCTCACTACTGATGGAGGCCATTATTCTCTGCTGTGAAAAATTGACTCACTTTGCTCTCTTGAAAATTAGTTGAAGATGTTTGTTTTTGTTGTTATCATGGTATTTCTGCTGGAACACTGTGACTGTTAATTGCAAATCCTGTGAGTAAGCTTCACTTCCCGTGCAGGCCCTGATGAAGCCCTTTCTCTGAGTTCGTCACAAGATAATGGTGTGCATTCACATTTCGTTCTCAGTCTCTTAATCGCATGCTTCCACCTGATTGAAGTAGGGCCATGACTCAACAGTCAGGCACCTTTGAAAAATTAATGTTGTCCTCTTTGTATTTTATTTGGTGATGAATATTTCCTGTTAGTTTCCAGCAGACTGCATTTGACATTTCATACATGCCAAACCAAGGCAGCTTCTAAGATTTCATTCACAGTTGAGTAATTCTGGTGAATAATGAGCCAGGAATTAACTGAAAGAACCATATTCTCATGTAGAGAAGTCTCCTGAGACTTAAGAAACTAATCTAGATTACTGTGTATATATTGTTGGCCTGTCTTCTTTTTCAAACATGCTGGTTGTCACATGTTTGATCTTTCAGGATACAAGAGAATTAGTTTTATCAAAAAAGGATATATTTAGTATGCATTTGGCATTTTATATAGCTACTGACAATACTGAAATTAATTATATTGCGCAGTAACAAAATGGATCTTATCATATTCTATTTTTATGTTATATATTCTAAGGAACCTAGTGAAGGAAATGAAATACAATTATATTCAAGTAGCTACGATGAAATAAAATGTACTTCATTGAAAAACTGGACTTTAAAAACATAAGTAAAAGAGTAGAAAGTCATTTAGTATGCTCTATAAGCTGTTAGGAATATTTCTTTTGTTAACTCTTTTTATTACTATTACTGCACTTGTGAACAAGGAAAAGGGTTTTAATAGAAGAATTGTCAGCACGGGATATTCACCCATCTTATACTGAGTGTTGAAGTTAATCATATTCATACATGTATGCATGGAGCATCAAGGAATAAGGGAAACCATGTAAATATAGCTTGTTAGGGTATCCAAGGAATCTCAAAAATCAGTATTTTAGTTCAAACCTTTTATTTTACAGAATGTAGAATCATTGTTAGTGAATGGATTTGGAGTTCACAGAGACCCGAGTTCAAATCCTCATTTATTGACTTTGTGACTAAGACATGTAATTTTCATTTTTTAAGAAGCAACTTTCTCACATATGAAATGGGGTAAGAATGTTTGTCCTGAAGTGTTGTTATTCAGTAGTAAAATATGATAATATGGCCTTGGATGTACCAAGTTCTCAGTAAATGAGAGTAGTAGCATTAATAATACTCATAAGAGATATAATGTCCCAGGAAGTTAACCGAGTTGCCCAAGGTCACAGAAGCGACCCATAGCACTTTGAGTGGCAGTCCAGTGCTATAAATCTTGCCTTGTTTGTTATCAACTGTGGAGGTTAAACAGGTGACTTTACTTTGTCTTTGTTTCATCAGTGTTAAAATAGCTAAGAGGTTATTTCTCTTCTCTCTCAAGGTATAATGCATATCAAATGCACATCACATCAAATAATACCACAGGGCAATTTAGACTTTAGTTTTTAGTTTTTTAGACTTTAGTTTTTATATTTATATGGACTATTATAGATATTATATAGATATTATAGATATTTATATAGAATGATTTAAAATTCAGCAAAGTCTTGGAGTAAAATATATCAAGAAACTTGAATAAAAGTGGGAAATAATTGGCATTATGTAGCAAAGTGCCTCTGTAGGGTAAGTGAAAAAATCATATTTTTCCACCCTCCCCTCAATGATGGACCTCTGCGGGCCTGCACGCATGCCTGATGGTGGGCACCTGGAGTAGGATGTGGGCCTGGGTGAGTGGGGCATCTGAGCCAAAGACTGGGCTTATAGGCAGCAGCAGCAGAAGAGCAGCAGCAACAGGAGTGGCAGAAGTGGCAGCAGCGGTGGCAGCAGACAACAGGGCGTGGAGAAGGGGACCGTTTGGGGTACAGCAGAGAGCCCAGAAAGAGTGAAGATTCGCTAGGGGCTAGGAGGCCTGCCAGCCTCCCAGCTCCCTGGCCCCTCAACCTCCCCTGTACCTGGTTTCCTTACTACAAAGGATCATTAAAAGCCTAAAAAGACAGCAAGGGCTCTAGGACTCCTTTTGACCCGTCTGCCCAGCTCTAAGTAGAACCTGCTCCCTGAGTCATCCTGCTGCTACAGCCTCTGAATGATTATTGGTGACTACAAGAATAGTATGAGATAGTTTAAACAAAAAGTATGAGATACTGAGTGAACACTACCTATTTTATGAGTTAATGTGGATCTACTTCATTCTATTTCATCTTGTCTTACGGAGCCTACTTGTGAATTTAAAGGGACATTAGAGGCTGCGTTAAGGATTATAAAAGAAAACTAATATAAAAAGCTGTAAATAATTGACATTCTACATACTTGATTGTCTATGATGGTTGGTGTAGGGTAAATGAGAATTGTCAGGTTTTTCTGCCCTCCCCTCAAGGATAGAACTCTGCAAGCCTATGCTCATGCCTGATGGTGGGCACCTGCAGTAGGGTGGGGGCATTCGTGAGTGGGCACACCTGGGTCAGAGATTGGACTTGTAAGCAGAGGAAGCAGCAGCAGCAGCAGCAGCAGCAGCAAAGAGCGGATCGTGGAGCAGAGGCCCATTGGGGTGCAGCAGAGACCACAAGACACCGCCAGAAAGCTCGAGAGAGTGAAGATTTGCCTGTCCTGTACGTGGTTGCCTCTCTACAAGAAACCTTTAAAAGTCTAAAAAGCCACTGAGAATTCCTCCTTTCCCTCTAGACCCATCTGTGCAGCTCTATGGAGAACTTGTGCTGCCTGGTGTCCTTCCTGCCCCTCTACAGTTGGCATACTACAAGCATGACATGGTATAGTAGAAAGATTACTGAGCTTGAAAGCCAGTTATCTAAGTGAGTCCTGGTTTTGTCATTTACAAGTTGAGTATAAGTCATTTGACATCTTTATGTTGGGCCAATAATAATGAGTTAGCTCATGAGCTGAGTATCAAATGAGCTTCTTTTGTAAATTGTAAAACACTTCCAAAATAGAATGTGTTGGTACTTTTAAATGCTACCGTATTTTATTTTATTTTTTAAGCATTTTTATTTTCTTACATCATTGTTAGTTTTTGGATGGTATATGATTTCTCCCCTCAGGTGTATTAGATTTTAGAAGAAAATTAAGTATGGTGTGTGAAAGTCTTTTTCCATTATATTTTATTTACCTTTAAAATTTTTTTCTTAAATTACCATGAAAAAGAGAAATAAACTGTTTTAGGGTGGGCCTGATTATTAAAACGATATTACTCAGCTGTTTCTGAATTTAAAAGACTAAGCGAGGCAAAGTAGGTTTACAGTAGAGCACAAGGGGTTTAGATTAGGTGTAAATAGTTTGATTTGTTTGAATTTGTAGTGTTTTCTCAGGCATATTGTAAAGTCTTCTTTAGACATCTTTAAAACTAGAAATAGATTTCCATCTGTTTGTGTTGGACTAGGTAGTGTCCTGCTGTAGATATAAAGATGCTGAATTTAATTCTACTTTTAACATTCTCTTCTACCACAAACGTCCATCCACTTTACTAGTGGCTCTGGAAATATTTATAGAATCTGAACTCCTCATAAAAGTAACAGTTATAGTTTTAAAATGTCCCATTGTGTGCTGTCTACAGAATTTCAATATTAACAAATTAATGAGGTTAGAAGATAACACAGAAGTCATTGCTTAAAAATCTTATTAAGAAAGATTCTAATTTCCTATAGCTACATGTCTCTAAGTAATCTATAGTAAGGTTTTTTATTTTTTTCCTGAAGAATCAGAGAAATTGATGTGAGCATTGATCATAAATCTTACCACACTCTTTTTGGACAGTTTCTTTGCTTACTTGTTTTCCTCTTTTTCCAAATTTTAAGCCATTTAAAGCTACTGCCTTGTTTTTATTTCTGTCTGAACCACTGAGAATAGGGCTTAGCATGTAGATTACCTGATAATTTAAATTCAATTATGTAATAGTAGATACAGAGCTACAACGATGACTGTTTTGATCAGATGAAAACAAGTGGAATATGTGAGCAGTGTCATTAGTTCACTCTGAAAAAAATAGATGATAGTAACAACAGTTACTATTTAATGAAAGATTATGTGCCAGACTTAGTGTTGAAATGTTACCAGTCCATGATTCCCAATCAGCTTCAGACTTGAAAGATCTACCGCACTAGGTATAACTTTAAAGATAACTTACTGTCTTGGTATATCTAACTTAAAAAAATAATCATTAATACTTGAGATATTAGTGATGCTTTAAATGGAGGGAAATGTCTGTAGAAAGGGACAGAAGTCACCTTTGTTTCTTTATACTCAATTTTTAAAACATTACTACAAATGTGTATACTTGGCTACATGCAGAGATCTTCCGGAAGGAACACTGGAGTCATTTATAATTTGGACAGGGCATTTTGGATGAAACAGAGGGCTGTTGGGGAAGTGAGTCCAGATGAGGCTCTGCATAATACAGTGCTTCTGGCGGTTATCAACGGCTTATTGTAAAAGCTTCAGTAAGTGCCATCCTTCTAACCTAAGGCCCAAAGTGGGATACTCAAGGCCATGGTTACTCAGCCTAATTCCTGATTTTCATTTAATAGGAAACCTACTCATTAGAAACTCCATTGAAATTCTAATTCCATTCCATTCCATCTTGGAATATGGTTCTCGTTGCTTATAATGTCTGTTTCTTAGACTTGTATATTATCTCAAATTGATAGGTTTATAATAACAGATAAATAATTTTTTGACTCCATGCATTTAATCTTGACTCATGTAACATTTATGTATTACTCTAGCAATACTGAATTTACTCTGAAATATTTTTAATACAAAATCTTAAAAAATATATTGTTGCCCTGCACTTCTCATAGCGTAATACAGCTTTTCTTTTTTCCCTCCTCCCCATTCTCCTCCTTTCCCCCACCCCCAGTTTTCTGGCTTGATTTTATCTTGTCCTTAATGTCTCAATATTTTGTGCTGATCAAAATGGATTGATTATTCTTGAATCCTAATATTTAGATTTTACTAGCAGGAAAGAGACATTAGTGTTCAAAAAAGAGATTTAAAATTTTCTTTTCAACCCTTCCCATGTTTCAGTAGGAATTTAGTCTAAAGCTCTTTTTTTTTTTTTTTTTTTTTTTATGGTTTTATTGCAGTGACACTGCAGCCAAAGCTCTGTGGGAAGCCTTACTGAACGCCAAGCACAAAGAAGCAGTGATGGAAGTCCGGAGACATCTAGTGGAAGCAGCAAGCAGGGAAAACCTGCCAATCAAGATGAGTATGGGTAAGCATATCTGCTTCATCTAGAACAGAAAGGACAGCAAGCCTTGGGGAAGTTCATGTAAGCCTCCTCTCAACGATGAACCAACCTAGTGAGCACAGTGCCTAGGTAAAATATCCTATTATTTGTAAACCACCGAAAGAGTAGGGAAGGAATATTTGCACACTACCCTCAGGGTTTGGTAGTCACCCCTTTTCTTAGATTCAGCTTTGTGAACTCTAGAATAGCCCTTGCTTACAAAGAGTAATTCTTTTAGTTCCTTTAATTGATTTAGAACTATCAGAATTGAGCTGGATGACCTCCCCTTCTTTATTTTATCCCCCTTCCCTCCTTACTGTGGATGAAAGCTCTTTTACTCGGTGTGAATTAATGATTGAACTACCTTAACAGCTAAGGAGATGGAAATGTTATCCCTTCTCACCAGGGTATTACATACCACATTTTTCTCATTTCTTAAGTTTTTTACATCCACCTTTGCTTCACAACAAAAGAATCTGGCTGCAATGGGATTTAAGTTTTAAATGACTTTTGATGGGACGACAGAGAACCACAGAACTAATATTTTGATTTTCAAAAGAGTTTTAATCTTTACTGTTTTAAAAATAAAATTAATACAGAAATATTTAATTATGGATATTCAGCCTGGTCAATAGGTAGAATTATTTTTAGAAACTTGGAGAAGTTTATTTCACCATTTTAAAAATAAGGTTGCTCTCATAATCTGCTCTTAGCTAGCCAATAAATATTAGCACATTTTCCTGGATGGATAATTTTTCTTTGCTGAGATTCCTATTCTGAGTTCTTGACTTTGTATGAATACAAAAATCAAACCATCAGGTTGAAATGGAAGAACAAAATTTTGGAAGTAAAAGAATATGGAAGGAGAAATTTCATAATACGGAAAAAAGATCATGACTTTTAGTATGTTACCATGACTACCTTAGGTACACAAGGATGATAAAAAACGTGAAAATAACTAATATTTATCGAGTACTTACCGTCTCTTAAGTTCTTCTTCAAACTCTTTACATGTGTTATTTTATTTAATCTCATAGTTATTCTATGAAATAGGTACTGTTAGTATCTCATTTTTCAGACAGGGAAACTGGATAGAAAAAAATTAATTCACCCAAGGCAATTTTTCTTGTTCACGTAGAGATGAAATTCAAATCTAGGCATTCTGATGTGAGAGGATATGCTGTTTATAAAATAACTAATTTCATACAACTAAATGCCTGAAGTCCTGTGAGTTATTTTGGAGTAGATATAAAGTTGCTACTTTGATTCTTCTTGACATTTTACTGTTAATTCTATTATCTTTTTTCCCTTCTTACTTTCCTTCCCTCTTTCCCATCCTTTCTTCCTTCCTTCCATCATTCCCTTTCCTTTCCTCCTTTCTACAGTCTTTGCACATTAATAACAAGTATGATCACCTTACAGAATTTATTTTATTTATTTATTTTTTGCTTTATAAAAACTTGTAATTATTTTTAACTCCAAACATACTACAAAGTTGAAAGAACTCTATGGTAAAGACCTATACCCACAACTGAGATTCTATCATCAATACTTTATTATTATTCTGGTTTTATCACATGTCTGTCCATCTATATTTTCCTCCGGCCATCAAAGTAAATTGCAGAATGCCGTACATTTCTCCCTAAGTACTCATATCATCAATTAGAGTTCAGTATTTGTTTATCATTTTTGTAATAAACAAGTATTACAATTTATATAACATATTGTAATATGTCAAATATAGCATATGTTCGATAATATAGAACCTTTTGCCTACCCTCAAATATGGTAGCTATTCTACCTCTAACACCGAGACCTTATGGTGTTAGTTTTCATTTTAGGTCTATGGTTCATTTTTGATGAACCAGTTTATTTTTAGATCCCAGAGTTCCATATTAACAGCTATGTTGAAACAAGAACTAATTCATATTTTGAATCAAGGAAAGTAGGAATGCACAAATGGTCTTAATGATGAGGTTGATTTATATTGAATTTCAGTGATATAATCTTATGATGCTATCACAGACTGTAAATCAATTTTTATGTTCACTGAAAGATTCTTGAAAGATTGAAACACTTTTCTAAAGGGATGTATCCTTTAAAAAAATAAATGTAGCCAGGGGAAAATAAAAGGTGGTAACCCCATAAGGAGTTCAAGTTTAAATATTTGAGTTTTCAGTCAGCCAAAAATTTTTTTAGATAAAATGGTTCTTTTTATCCCTAAACTCTAGGCATGGTGAAAAGTGGGGAGAGGAAAAAAGAGAAGGAAAGAAGTAGAAAATTTTTTGCAAACTTTCACTGAAGGACCAAAAAAATTGGCTGGAGTCACACTCTGTGCATGTGCCAGCCATAATTTAGTGAAAGATGACTAGTGTGACTATCTATTGCTGCTCCATATCACTAGTCAGAATTTCTGGTGTGTCTCATCTACCAGCTGATACATAACCATGAGCAGCATGGAAAGGAACTTAAAAATAATAAATATTTGTATTTGAAAGCTGCTTATCATAGAGCTTATCATAAAAGAAAATCATGCTCTGGTATCCTACATGGCTGGAATGCTTTATGTAGCCAACATTTAAAACTATGAAATGTACTTTAAATTATGTACTGTTCCCTCAATCCCTGAAGTATAAATTTTTCTGACTGTGGTGGAGATTTCTAGTATTTTTGATATATTAAAGAGAGATTTCAGTTCTACATTGATGACCCCTTTGTATTTAAATTTACTGAGCAGGATCCCATGATTGAAACCTTGAATACATATACTAATAAGTATAAAACCTCTTAATGCAGGTAAGTTCACTTTAAAACATCAAGCAACAAGAGAGTACCAAGAGAAATAAACATCATTCTCTTCAAGGAACAATATTTAATTGCTAAAATAAAGAAAAAAATTCATTTTACCATTTCACATATAAAATACAGGCCATCTTTCAGAGAACTTGTTATTAAATTGTCCATTAACTAAATAATAGATGTGTTCCAGAAGTGGTATTTGAAACATTGTAGACTGAATTGTATTTTTCCTACTGGCTTTCATAATGAAAAATATATTCCAAAAATAAAAAACAAAAAGACTCCAATAAAACCATTTGTTTGGATTCAAAATGTTCACTCACAGGAGAAATGAATAGACGGTATCCTTCTCAGTGTCTGCATTTTACAGAGAATCTGTTTCTCTCCAAAACCACTGTGAATGGGGATCTTCACCATTTTGTCCTATACCTCTCTGGAGAATGAACATATTCCCTAGAGTTTAACTGGTGGCAAAAAGACACTAGTATTAGAACTGAAGTGAAACAGATCTCTTTGTGACACTGTACTTTCATTTGCTGCCAGATTTCTTGAATGAGTGTTTTATTCTTGACACCTGTTTATTTTCTTGCTTGTTAATTTAGTTCATTTTGGCTTCTGACACATTTTTACTGAAAAGTTTCCCAGACCACTAAATATCAGTACATTTTTTTCAGTCCTCATTCTTGATTTCTTTGTGGCATTCACTACTACATGATTGCCACTTTCTTGTACATCTACGTTTTCTGTGACTATAAGCTCTCCTATTGTGATGGAGTGCAAAATCAGTATCTTTGGATATAAATCACAGTTCCTCCATGGGTAAGCCAAACTCCTATTTCTTTTTTTTTTATAATTTATTTTTGTTATTCATATCTTTTACATTATTGTGTGGTCCCCATAAGTTACCCATCACCTGTTCACCCTTGGAACCATCACCATAGTCCCCTGTGCTCCCCTCTTCCCCCTCTTGAGCCCTTCCCCTCCCATCCTTCCCTGCTGAATGTCTCTTTTTATTTGGCTTCCCTGTATTCCTGTTATAAGTGAAACCATTCGATAATTTTCTCTTTCTTTCTGGCTTATTTCACTGATCGTGATCCCTTCTAGATCCACCCATGTTGCTGCAAATTGCATGTGTTTGTCTTTTTTGAATGCTGAATAGTATTCCATTGTGTATATGTACCACATCTTTTTGATCCAGTCATCTATTTTTGGGCATCTGGGTTGTTTCCATATCTTAGCTATTGTAAACAGTGCTGTAATAAACATGCGGGTGCCTGTATCCTTTCTGATTAGTGTTTTTGTGTCCTTTGGGTAGATTCCCAGTAGTGGTATTGCCGGGTCATATGGGAGTTCCATTTCTAGCAGTTTGAGGAAACGCCATACAGCTTTCCATAGTGGTTGGATCAATTTGCATTCCCACCAGCAGTGTAGGAGAGTTCCTTTTTCTCCACAAGGAAGTGAAAGAAAAGATAAACAGCTGGGACTACATCAAACTCCCATTCTTTATCCATAAAAATGGGGAAATCATTTTCTGGAGGTCTGAAAGAGAGAGAATACTCTGAGTAGAGTGAAAACTGTTGAGCAAATTGTAATTGGTGTGCTGTGGTCATATTCTGTCCACGGGGAAAGCTACATGGGAAACCAAATCGTAAGAAGGTTATTTGATGAGAGTGAAATGAAAGCAAACAAATCAAATTGGAAGGAAATTTCCCCCTTTTTGGGGGAAAGCTGTAATTCATTGTTTCCATTTTCTTGTCTGTCTCTTTTCCAAATTGAATGTGATTAGTTCTTTCAGCCATTTGTGTAAAGACAAACCCTTCCAACCTTACCTTACATAATTTTCTCTATCTCCAAGGTACTGACAAATTCCTTGTTTGTTTATATAGCTCCCAAAATGTGATGTCTAGAACTGAACAGGGATGTTCCCTTGCACTTTGCCTCTTTGTGGACACTTCTCTTGTTGAAGATCCAGATGAGATTAGTGAATTTTGCTTCCCACCATGCTATATCTACTATCATTTACTATTTGTACACTTAGTAATAATGACTTTATTTTTGGTGTTACTATATTTTTTTCTACCAACATCCCTCATATCTGCTTGTCTCTTCCACCCTACCCCCCACTCCCCACCCCCTTAACCTCAGAGCCCTTGTGGCGTTTATTGATATGTACTGGTTTTTGACAGTGTTTTATGTTATCAAATTGCTTGCTTTGTAAAATGTTCATATGTGTTTTTGTTTTCAGCTTGCTTTACTAAACATAATTCTCTCAAACTCTGTTTTGTTGAAAATGATTGCATTTCATCTTTCCTTATGACTGAATAGTATTCCATAGAGTGCATATTAACATATCCTCTTAATCTAATCATCTCTTCATGAGCAGTTAGGCTGACTCCATGTCAAGCTAGTGTAAATAAAATATACAGCTATGAACATTGTGGAACATACTGATTTTTGTATCGATGGAGTAATAGTCTTTGGATTTATGCTCAAGAGTGGAATTGCTGGGTCATACCAGATTTCCATTTCTAGCTTTTTCCAGTAAATCCTCATGACTTTCCATAATGGTTACATCAGTTTATGTTCCCACCAACAGTGTAATAGGGCTCCTTTTTCTCTTCATCCTCTCCAACACTTACTGTTGAAGGTTTTTTCATATGTGCCATTTATGGACGTGAGATAGTATCTCATCTGTGGTTGTAACCTGTATCTCTGTTATTAGAAGAAACAATGAACACTTTTTAAATATGTATCAAGGCCTCTGTATATCTTCTTTGGTGAATTGTTCATATCTGCCACCTGTTTATTAATTGGATTATTCAATTTTTATTGTTGAATTGTGTGAGTGGTTTTTTTATGCCTTGGATATTAATCCTTTATCAGTTATATATGATGTGAATATTTCCCATTCAGAAGGGTGTCTTTCATTTATCCTGTATTTTCTTTCACTGTTTATAAGCATTTTAAGTTGAGGTAATCCCAAAATTTTTTATTTTTGTTTATTTTCCTTGCCATAGGGTTTGATTCATCAAAACAAAAAAAAAATTTATTGACTTTATTGTTGAAGTCATGCAATTTTTGTGGTGATTATATTATGCACTTTATTTGCATCATCTTCCTTTAACTTTCATGGCTATTTCCGTTATTCCTATTTCACAAAATAAGCTGGGGATCAAAAAGCTTTTGTAACTTACCCCAGATAACAAAATTAGTAAGTAGAAGACCTATGTTTGACTATGTAGTTTAATTTTAGAGCCTGGTTATTAATAGGTAGTCTCTATTCCTTCCTATGTAAATGATAAATCATATATAAGTAGGATTTTTTAGTCTTACTATTTTGACTGTTGGTGCTTTGGTAATGGATATGGTATGACTTATGTATGTATGTGTTGTAAACCAGTATTACCTCAAAAAACAAAATAAAGTTATGGGAAAGAGAGACCAAATAAAGGGGAACCATAGGAACCTCTTTTGGAGAATTTGAGAGACAGGTACAGATATTTGAAACATGACTGAAGAAGTTTCAGTTGAGAGTTGAATGTTAAATTACCTGTGACTTACTGCAGAATATGGAAAAATTCTGAGAATGTCTAAAATATGTTGCTCAAGGATGCTTGGGTTTCTTTCATGGGCCAGGTGATGGTACAGTGAGAAAGATACATTCTGATCTGAAACTTCCTGCTTGTATAAATGTCAGTGTCTTCTTTGGTGCTAAGGCACCGACTGTTACCTATCTTTTTTTTTTTTTTAACCATAGGTGCCCATTAGCATAATAGAAAGTCAAATAACTATCTTAAGAAATTAGTTTTGATTTGGTAACCTCAAAATGTCTCAGGGACCTGGGTGTCTATGGTGTGTCTTTGAGAATCATTATTTCTTTGAGGATCATTATTGGTAAGAATGCCATGTAAGAGACTGGCACAATTTCGTAGAGCTCACTGAAGTTTCACTTGGATGTCAACATATAAGGGGTAAAAATTTACTGAAAATTTTCTAAATGTTATCCAGGTCAGCAACAATTTTTTTTTAAAGAAAACATGATTTTAAATATTCATATCTCCTTATTCATTTAAAAGCTGTTAATTATGTTTATATTCTATATATTCGGTTCTTGCAGGGGATAGGAAACGTAATATATTGTCTCATTTTCAAATGAGTTATTTAGCTTTCCCAAATCTGTATCTCTATCTGAAAAATGAATATTCTATTATCTGTAATTTGATAATTAGATGTGATGATTTATATGAAATACAGTGTTTGTGAAACTCAAAGTCCTCTGCAAAAAGAGAGTAAACCATGATGAAAATATTTGTTTTCTCCTAGGCAGATATGCTATATTATAAAAACAATGACTATAAATACTCTATCAGATCTAGGGGTGGAATTAATCTGTAGGATTTTTTCCCTGATCTTCTCATTTGGGAAATTGTGACTAGCGTAATGGTTTCCAGAAGTGAAAATAGAAATTTGGGATTTAGTTACCTAGAGGTTGCATTGAAGCCTAGGTATTGAATTTCTAAAGGAAGTAGATGGTTGATCACTCAGAAAAAGAAAGTAAAATGAGTGAGAAGAAAGGAGAATTGAAAGCAGAGACCTAACTAGTATTAATACATCCATGTAGAAACAGGAAAATGAAACTGAAGAAAGAGACAGAGTGTTCACTGAATTAATAGTTAATAATGCCATCAGCCTAAGGTCTCTAAACAGTCCTTAGCTCTTACACTCTATTACTAAAAACAGAACTTGTATTGCCTTGATCTCTCTATTTTCTCATCTGCAAAGTGGACATCTGAATTTCTAATGCCCCCTTTTTCCTCTGGCTCTGTATTTTTTATTTAAAAATTTTTGTGTCTTCCTTATCCTCTTCCTCCTCTTCCTTCCCTTCTGCCTCCCTATTTTCCTTTTATTAATTTTTATGTTTTCTCAGCATAACACTTTCTTAACATGAGCATATGGGGTAAAAGTTTAAAATCCCTGAGAGAATGATGTGGTGAGAAAACCTATGGCTGCGGGCTGGGTGTTTCTCTGCTAAGAGACCACCCTAAGAGCAGAAATTCCATTCCAAGTCAGAGTGGACCCACCAACAAGATGCTCCTTCCCTGGGACAACTGTCCACTGTAAACTGCCACCTGACAGCAGGGGTGATCTGTCTGTTTTCCTCCTCCTTCTCTACTGGGTTTGTAAGCATTGAGCAGTGTTGAAGTAGGCCGCAGGAAGACCTCACTTCCAAATAAAGCCAAACCATAAATGTTTCTGGTGGTTTTATATTTTGCTGTGTAGCATAGCTTTCAGAGAGAGCTGTTTATTTTCTATTTGTGACCCCTGGTCCTGTGGCAGTTATACTTTATCCCACACTACCCTCAAAACATATCTTGCAATAGGTTTCTGAATTTGAATGAATTTGTTTCATATAATTAAATCTAATTAAAATACTCTTTTCACATTAGTTTCTTATTCTAATTTTATAATACTATAGAGCTCAATATTTTGTGTAACAAGAAACATATGCTATTTAAAGGATATTCCAGAAAGCCTTCTTTGGTATTTATGGTGTTATAAAAATGGCATCAATTCCCAGCTGGCCTTTATGTGAGTTACACTATACAGATGGCTGTATATACTGCCCATCAAATCTAGATGCGAGAAGATTTACAATTTCTTCCTTCTTCCCCTTTTAATAACTTGTTTCAAATGTCTGACAGTCATCGTGATCATAAAATGTTTTTCTTAAGTCTGACTTAAATCTCTCCACCTGCATGTTAGCCCTATTTGTTGCCCTTTGACCTCAATCGAGGTGGGAAATAGGCAGTTATTATTACTCTTCTATTTCTTATCCATTGAAAGACAATGCTTCATCCATTGTACAAGTCCGTAACAATAAACTGAGATTTCCCAGAGAAAAGTGTACATCTGTTCATTCTGTATGAAACAGCCATTTTTTAAATTTCAGAACCACAAGGATATTTTAAGAGTAAATTAGCATATGCTTCTAGAAAACTCAAATCACAGGGTATGTAAAATAAAGCATGAATGTACACCCCCATCCTGTTCTTTGTTCCTGTTAGTCTCTTTCCAAATCTTTTTTTGTGTAATTAGATAAGAAGTGTAGATAGATAAGAAGGTAAATAAGTAAGCAATAAGAAAAATAAAAGGTACATACTAAATTTTAAAGTTATAAGCAAACATGTTAATTTTTTTGATTTTTTTTTTATTGAGGTAACATTGGTCTACAACACTGTATGTGATTCAGATATATATATACCTCTTCAGATGTATGTTACCACACCACACCCACCACCAAGGCACGCATAATCCTCCATGATAGTCCATCGTACTCCCTTCCCTCTTTGCTCCCCACCTCTATCATCCTTCTGTGGTAATCTCAGTTTTACAGTCAGTATTTAAGGGTTTGTTTTGGTTTAGCTGTGTCTATTCCTTTGCTTTCTTTCTTTATATTACACATATGAGTGAAACCATCTGGTATTTGTCCTTCTCCTTCTGATTTATTTCACTTAGCATATCCCCTCCAATTTCATACAGGCTGTCACAAATGACAGGAGTTTATCTTTTTTATGATTGAGTAGTATTTCGTTGTGTATACATACCACATCTTATTAATCTAGGACTGTCATTGGGCACTGAGGTTGTTTCCATAACTTGGCTATTATAAATAGTGCTTCAATGAACATAGGAGTGCCTAAACACTATTCAAGTTAGTGTTTTTTGCATTCTTCTGGTAGATAATGTGGCGAGGAATTGCTATATCAAATGGTAAATTTATTTTTAATCTTTGAGAAACCTCCATACTGTTTTCATATGGACTGTACTGGTCTAGAGTCCCCCCAACAGTATAATAGGGTTTCTTTTCTCCACACACTTTCCAGCACCTGTCTGTGGATTTTTTTTTTAAAGATTTATTTATTTATACATACAGTTGGGGTACTGGCCAGAGATGTGGAGTGGTGAGAGGCTTCACCAGAGACAGAGTGGGGAGCAGAACAGGCAGATCAGAAATACACTGCTGAGGGGAGCAGCGGGCGAGGCAGGAGAGGTCTGCCGCACCATGTGGGATTCTCCCAGGCTGGGCATCGAATTCACATCACTGCTGCCGACAACTCCACAGCGCAGCGCTTAAACGCTGCGCCACCAGGGAGGCCCCGGATTTTTTTTTTTTTATATGGGCCATTCTCACAGGTGTGAGGTGGTATCTCATTGTGGTTTTGATTTGTATTTCCCTAATGATAAATGATGATGAGCATTTTTTCATATGTCTGTTGGCCATCTGCATATCTTCTTTGGAAAAGTGCCTAAATAGGCACTAAATAGTTCTTCTGCCATTTTTTGATTGGGTTAATTTTCCTTGAGTTGAGTTGTATAAGGGCTTTGTAGATCTTCAATATCAACTCCTTATCAGATGTATGGTGTGCAAATATTTTCTCTCGTTCATACCCAGCACAACATCTGTAGATGATAGAATAAGAGTTTAAATATATAACATCAATTACAACAATAATTAACAGATGGAGCAGAGTAGGGGAGCATTTGAAATCTGATGTATGTTACAAACTATCCCATGATCTCTTTCTGTGCATTCCTATCCCCTTTTTATTCCTTTTTGTCATTCTGATGGGATTAGGAGAGGATGTAAACACATCTGCTGGGTCTGCCATCTGAGCTTTTGGACCTTATTTACCAAGCTCCCAAACCATCTCCCATATACAAGATTCTGATTCTCTTATGTCAGCTGTTGAATTAAATTAAAAATTTTCTCTGATGGGGCTAGCTATTAACCAATAGCTTAATTTTAGCACAGTTGACACCTTTGTCTATATATATCAGAATGGGTGTTTTTATTACAGTATATAAGGATTCCTGCCAAACTTGTTTTTGTGAAATCACATATTAGGTATCAGGGTTTGTAAAGAAATATCAGCAGACCATTTATTCAAAAGTCTGTGCAGTGCTATGAATCAGAACACTAACTAAAGCAAGAGTCTTGATGAAAAGCTAGCACATTTTAAAATATGCTGAATTCCAATAAAGAAAATGTATAGCATGCCTAGGACATCATGTGACCCAAAGGATTGAAAGTGGCTCAAAGGAAGGGGTGTAAATAGGATTTGAGGCCATTTAGTTATGGAGCCAGAAGCAAAACACACTGAAAATTGGGGAGAATTAAATGGGAAGCACTTCCAAAACGGGGTGCGTGGCCAAACTGAGCCAAGAGGAAGCACTAGGCCTGCAGGGCCGCCAAGTACGGTGCTCACTTCTTGTGTCTCGCAGTATTCAGCTCTGTTCATTACTTTGTGTTCTGGTGTTATTGGGTGGCACAAAATAACAGAATAATGAGAAAAAATAACAAAGGAACACGTGACTTTTATGTAATACTGAACTTATTACTATTTCCCAATTATGTGTGAGCTAATATTCCAGAGTTTTAGCAGAACATATTATATTTTGTCTTTAATATAAAATTATTGAAAAGAAGATAAATGAAATGTTTATATTTGGCCTCTGGGAATACAAGACAAAACATTAGTTTTTTTTTCAGATTTCACTCACTGAACTTTCATGTTTTTGGGTATATGATGGCTAAAAAACATGCAGTGACTATTATTTCTTTTATCAAGAGGATTAAAAAAGTTAGCTAAATATTTTTTTTAGACAATTTCTGATAGTGGTTACTTTCTACTATTGAGGCATAGTTTGGGGATTAAATAAAACATGGTTAAAGTTTATATAATTTTGTAAAAAATGGCAAATCAATTAAAAATAAATAAAATCAAACCTGGCACTGCAAAATGCTCGTTATTTTCAGAATATCAAGAAAGAATCATATATGTGTAGATATGTTAAAAACATTTAACGAGCCAGAAAACAGGTTGAGAAAGTAATAATTTGTCAAGTGAATGTAGTAAATGGAAAGTAAGCTCCATAATGTATTTGAGTTTGATATTGCAAGAATATTAAATATTAAATCCTTTTTTAGTAAATTTGTCCCCTTTTCTCTAAGGGATAATTGTATTTTAATGAATTTTAAAATATATATATAATTGATAATTGATAAAGTTTTATTTTTCTCTTAACTAAATTGAAATCAGAAGCTTGTTTCTCTCCTTAAAAACGCCATGAGGAAAAAAAAAGTTGAACAGTTTTTTCCACTGGAAAACCATTTTTAATGTCACTTTTCAAAAAGTTGCTATATATTATGCAGGTATGATATGAAATACCTCTTGCTTTATGACTTTAAAAATGTGTTGCAAAGATTTCTGGGTTGACATTTAAATATCACCATGTAAATCTGCTAGACAAGTTGTTTTTTTTAAAATATGAGTTATGAATAAATGCTCTATTACTTTTTCCACACCTGGTTCTAGCTGTTATTTGTTTTAGTTGATATAAACTGAGACACTTTCTCAAGTCATCAAGTGTCACCATAACATTTTTGGTAGTGAGGTAGTTGGTTTCCATTTGTTTTATCTAAGTTTGTGATAAAGTTTAAAATTTGGAAAATCTCACTAGCCTGTGATTTAAAGTATTTGTATGGCATACTCTTTTACTGAATTCTAATTGGCATGTTATGGATCTTTGAATCAAAGATAGTCTTATTTTTAACTTAAACATACATCTATTATTGGAGAAATATAAACAGATCCTCTGATAACTTTCTCTGATGATTTCCATTACAGTCTTTCTAAACGACAGTAACATTAGGAATGGATTCTGTGTGTTTTGGGCCTGTTTAATCCCTCCTCCTTCAGTTAAAATAGGGTTGGAGAGGTAGATGATTTATCATGCAGAAACTTTCAAGACATTTTATATTTTTTCTTAGCAGTACTTATCACAGCTATGACTTGGTTATTAGTTGTATAATTGTTTAATGAAAGTCTCTTGTGATGGACTAAATGCTCTGTATCTAGGAACCACACTGCCATCACTTGCAATACAATGCATAAATAAATAAATGGAAACTCTAGCGATCTTATATTTGAAATACTTTATGTAAAAATTTGTTTTCATATCTATGGTTAAAACTAATAGTTGTCAGACAATGTCACCATGTAAAAATATTAATTATTTGTATAAAAGGACCCCATCCTCTAACACAAAGTGACATGATATAGGCTGAATTAATTAGGAGAACATCAAGGTGTCATTTATGCTTATTTGTTGGCCATGAGGTCAGGGGTTTTCATCTGATTTGTTCATGGGTCTATTCCTAGTAGCAAGAAATACATGTTGATATACAAGGCTGTTCATGCTGTGATGGTTACAAACCTAAACATCCATCAGTAACAGATTGATATATGATCTTTACAATGAAGTACTTTAGAAAAATTAAAATAAACTAAGTATATATTAATATGCCTAGATCTGAAAAATCATGTTGAGTAAGGAAATGAATTTTATGGTGTGTTAAAATCTCCGTTTTAAAAACATAAATTGTATGATATTGTTTCAAAAAACACGAGTCTGTAATAAAAGTTTAAAAACCTAGAAAAAAGAAATATATGTTGAGACAATGAATTATTAAAGGTAATGATATTCACAACTCAATAATAAGTAAATAAGCAACCTAATAAAAATGGTCAAGAGATTTTGGTTTTTTAATTTTGTATCATCTCTAGTCTTTCATGAGTTGGGGTTTCTCGTTCTGCATGTAGGTGGCCATTGTGGTAAAATGGCCATGTCATCCATCTTGTCTCCTAATGCTCCTTACATTTTTGTCCCATGCAGAGTTCCATTTTTATCCTCATGAATATTATCATGAACCCATTAATATCAGTGATTTTAGCTATAGTCATAACAATTTCTCCTCTTATTTTCTATATATGGTCCCACAATTAGAACTCTTGCTTCTTGACTATTGATTGCTCCGGTCGTATCTCAGGGAGAGGTACTCCATGTTGAGCTGAACAAATATTTATCTGTGTGACTTTATTTAAGGCCTTATTTATGGAATATTGTAAAATGGTTAAATGAATTCTACTAGCAATCTGACTGGTCAGATCACTTAACATGTTTCTTTTTTTTTTTCAATTTTTTTTTAAAGATTTATTTTATTTATACACACAAGCTGGGGTACAGGCCAGAGGTGTGGGGCGGCGAGAGGGTTCACCAGAGACAGAGTGGGTAGCAGAACAGGCAGATCAGAACTACACTGCTGAGGGGAGCAGCAGGCGAGGCAGGAGAGGTTTCTTTACTTACAAAAAGTGCATTGGTTCAGTGTTCTTGTTGTTACCATGTTGTAAGAATCATAATAGCTTAGGAAAGCTCCTGGTCAGCTCTGAAGTTCCCTACTAATAGTACCAGTAATAGCATTCTTACTATTTCTGCTCCCAGATGACGGTATACTGATAAGTTACTATGTTCCTTTAGGGAGAGTCACTCCGGGGCAACTCACATCCTATATCCAGCTCTTCAAGAACAATCTCAAAGCTCTAGTGAATCACTGTGGGCTCCTACAGCTTGGGTTGGCCACAGTTCAAACCCTGAAACACCCGCAGACTGCCAAGTGGGATAACTTCCTGGCTTTTGAAAGGCTCCTTCTTCAGGTATGTTCCTCTGGAAGTTTCTTGGGATACTAATAATTAAAAATTTCACTTTCAGGGAAAAGCATTACTATTTTTTATAGTCTTAGTAATAATCATATTGTTGACATGTGCCCTGTATCATATTTTCGAAATGCCCCCAAAATTAAAATTCAAGTCAAAACTTTTCCCAACCTAATTTTTTGTGGCAGTGACGTCTTTGACTTCTCGTTCAGTACTCAAAATGTTTTTTGAACATATGGCCTTTGGAAACCTCTTTTTAATTTTATGTTATTTGGACCTTTCTTGATCTTCATGAGAACTTTACTTAATCCTTGCTACTTTTTCTGTAGAATATTGCTACTATTTACATTTCTTCTGACACTAACTGGCCTCTAATCCTCAAGTATCATAGCATGTGTCTTAAAATGATGCTCAGTAAAAGATGAAGGGAGGTAAACATCATTTGTAGTTTTTCTGAAGAAATTTGCATGAGGGATAGGACCTTTTCATAAGTGAGGAAATATTTTCATGGGAAAAATTTTAAAAGATGTATTTTCTAAAATTATAAAATATTTCAAATTTATATGAAATAACAGATATCTATATTATCTTCACATAGACTCTATAATTGATCAGTTTTTAAATTTATTTTATATCTATTTTCATCAAGGGAATAAAACTCGAGATAAGGTGGAAGCATCTCTGATACAATACCCTTTCCTACTCTGATTCTCCTTTTCTTTTTCCGAGAGGTAATCACAAGCGCAATTACTTGTTTCTGCATTTTTATTAATTTTTAAATAAATGATACAGAATATTGTGCTGTGGGTTTTATTTTTATGTAAGCAACATCACACTCTAAATACCCCTAGACAAATGGCTTTTTCATCTCAACATTCTATTTTTAACATAATCCAAGTTGATGTGTATCTAAATTTAAACTGTGCTATACTATTCAATAGCAGGCATATACAGCAATTTATTCTCCAACCCATATTGATGTATAATTAGGCTGTTTCATATTTGTGCGTGTTTTTATGAGTGTGTGTGTGTGTGTGTGTGTGTGTGTGTGTGTGTGTGTGTGTGTGTGTGTGTTTAGAAAGAACCTAATGAATATCCTGGAACTTGTCTGAGAACACATATGATGGATTTTCTTTAGGGATGTATGTTGGAGAGGACTGTCAGATTGTTGACCCTGCAAGTTACTGAATTTACTAAATATCACCAAATTGATCACGAATGAAATTGAAATAGTTAGACCCCTCTGCTAGGGATGGATGACTGTTTATTTCCCTGCATAGTTTCCAGCACTTAGTACTATCAAACTTAGACATTTTTTTGTAGTTCATCTATGCTGTCTCCCTTTACAGATTTGCAATTCTCTACTGAGCAGCTGAGTATTTTTTTATAGTATTATTGGCAATCCAATAGTTCATCCTTATACTTTGCTCATTTAATATATGGCTAATAGAAAGAACTATTTTACAGTCTCCAAATACTTTTCTCAGAATGGTTTGTTTTTTAACTTTAAGTCCTATATATTTTACTGTATATAAGTTTAGATTTTAATGTAGTCTCACTAGTTAATATTAACCTTTATGGTTTGTGCTTATTTATGTTTTACTTTAGAAACCCTTTTCTAATCTTAATTTTGAAATATATTGTACTATATTTTCCACTAAAATTAATTTGTATTTTTGACATTTGAATTTTTAATGCACCTGGAATTAATTTTTTATATTTTTAGAACCTGATTTTTCTTCCATGTGGATAGCCTGTTTTCCTGACATCATTTATGAAACATTCCATTGTAATGTAGATTACCTATCAGCCATTTTCCTTTCTCATGTTGTCAGAAGTCCAGTTTTATTCCACTGTTTACTCTTCTCCCACATGATTCAGGCAGGTCCTGATTGGTCTCAGGCTCTGTTGGTCTTCTCATTCCTCCCCCTAATGATTGATTGGTTTCTCAGTTCTAGTCAAAGAGAGGCAAAGGGAAGTTTGCTGGAGGTATTTCTAGGAAAGATTTTCTTTTGCCAATCTAGAAAGAAACATAATGATGAAACAAGCTCCTTTTTCTGCCTCTTGAAACATTTTTGTGACACTTAGAGCATTTTGTGGTGTGAAGGGAGTTCCTTGAGATCCTGAGGAAAATTACCTTAACATATCTGTCTTGGAGTTGAAATTTCTTCTCACTGTTTAAATCACTTTAGGTGGTTGTCTGTTATTTGTAATCAAAATCTTTTGGCTTTCCGCTGATCTGTATATACCAAGATCCATATAAAATTGGGTTTATTTCTCAGTTTCTAGTCTGTTCCAGTGGTTAGTTTAGCTATCACCCCAGCATTTGAAATCAATATGTATCATGGTATACTTTTCACTATAAAAGAGACTTATTAGACTTACTCGTGGGTAGTTAAAGGGTCTTAATGCCATTGTGAATTGAATTTTTGAAAATTCTGCTTTCTAATTGTTTATTGCTGGCATATAGGGGTGCTCTGGCTAGTGATCACATATCAGTTACCTTGCATTTTGTATTTATACTTGTTTTCTTACCTGTCATTGTGATTCCTTGGGTTTCCTGGATTTTCTCTGTGGGCAGTAATATTATCTGTAAATAATGGCAGTTCTATATTTCTTCATTTCCACACTTGATACCACTTTCTTTTTCAGGGTGCTGACCTAGCATACTAGGAAACTATTCAATAGAAGCAATGAAAATAGGCATCTTCACCTTAAATCTGACTTTAAAGAAAATGTTCTAAAATTTTACCACTGAGTATTTTGTTTGCTGAGGCCTTGTTTTGTTTTTACTCAGGCTAAGGAAGTTGCCTCTTAATTCTGATTAACTGAATGTTTGTTGTTTTATCATGCACAAGTGTTGAATTTCATTTAATGCAGATTCTGAAGTTTTCAGTTTTGTATATAGTTTTATCCTTCAATTTGTTAGTGTGGTGATTGTATTTATATATATTTTAAAAGTTAAATAATCATCATTGCATTCCTGGAATAAGTTCAACTTGAACTTGATTCTGCATGTATTTAAACACATACACACATTAATGGATTTACTTTGCTAATTTTTTTAGCTGCTTATATTTATGCTCATAGGTGAGATTATTTTATAATTTCTCTTTCTTGTGCCGCTGTTGTCTGGTTTTGGTGCAGAGGTTATGGTATTGTAGTTTGGTTAAATCAGTTAGAGTAAATTTTGTTTCTTTGTATCTCTGGAGCCAGTATTAGGAAAAAAAAAGGAATTGCTACTCATTGATAAATTTAAACTTTTTACTTCAAATTTAGTTAAATGTTTATAGTTCTATTATTTTGGTTGTTTATATTAGCTTTAAATTTTATCCACTCATTCATATTTTCAAATTCACTCATAGAGTTGTCTTAAAAATTTGAATCTCCATTGAATATATAACTATATTTCTTTTTAAAATGCCTAATATTTTTATCGTATTTTCTTTCTTTTTGATTTTTATCATTATTGCTAGAATTTTATTAGTCTTCGAAAGAATCAACTTTGATTTTTGAATTTTTCTGTATTCATTTGTATTCTTTGTTTTATATTCTGTTAATTTTTATTCTATCTTTATTATTTCCTTTCTTCTGTACACTTTGTTTTTTCTTTTCTTCTTTTCACCTAATTTCTTATATTCAAGCATATATACTTAAGATTATGAATTTCCTATTAACTACTACTGTAGTTTAATTTAAAAGCTTTTATTTTTTTCACAATCACTATTTATGATTTTTATTTTGGATTGTTAAATTGTTTAGACTGCATGAAAATTTTTAGGTTTATAAATGTATGGGGACTTTTAAAATTTTATTTTTAATTGATTATTTGATTATGGTTAGAAAATATGTTTTAAATGATATAGTTTCCTTTTTTATGGGACTTCCTTTGTATATGACCCATCTTTATATATATTCCATGTGCTCGAAAAGAATGTTTACTTTCTAATTGTTCTCTGTAGGATTCCATAAATGCCCCACAGCTAGTAATAATTATATATTTATATACTTATAATAAAATATACATTATTATAATAAATAGTAATTTATAATTGAGTGATTCAGAAATACAATTTCTTTAATTCTTTATCTCTGACTTATCTTTGGACAAAGGATTTTAAAAGTCACAATGATTGTCAACTTCAATTATCTTTTATATCTTTCTATATCTGCATTGCTATAATCTTCTGTGTCATTATACCTGTATTATCTATAGCTATTAAAAATGATGAATACCTACTAATGTCACCATTTTAATCTAATGAGACACAATTCCTTCTCCCATTCCACATTTGTAGTTCCCATCTCTGACAGTATGGAAC
This sequence comes from Scalopus aquaticus, assembly GCA_004024925.1. Lineage (NCBI taxonomy): Eukaryota > Metazoa > Chordata > Mammalia > Eulipotyphla > Talpidae > Scalopus > Scalopus aquaticus. The sequence goes on along the minus strand of PVIJ01005822.1, from coordinate 10,916 downwards.
TTGGCTCCCATTTATTTAATGATGATTTAGTCATCCCCGATGTAATCAGTCTTCCATTAGAACTGCTGCCCCTAAGGTCGATGCCCTCCTTGTCTCACCTGGACTCTGTCTTCTTGTCCCAGGCCAAGGCCAAACACACATGCATGTTCTCTTTCACTTCACACAAAGGCATCCCCGTTGAAGCCTCTTCATGAGCATGCCCTTCTCACCTGGCTGGAGCTCTGACCTTCCTTAGATAGCGGAGCATCGTCTGCTGTGTTGTCCCTGCCTCCCACTCCTGCAAGGTCCCCTTCTCACCTTCTCAGGCTCCAGTGCCCCATACCACACCCACTTTACTGCTCCTAAGGCACAGATGTCTTATTTTCGTTAGACTCTAATACCTTGTGCAGGGCTACCATAGCCTCCTACCTTGGATGCCCTTTTCACTCCCCTGGGCTTGGATAACCTACTCTAGGCCACTGATACAACCTTCCTCTTGCCCCCGTCCTCACCCTGCTGCAGCCCACCACTGATGTCCTCTAAGGTGAGTCTCTAGCTCCCAATGTAATAGAAGTACTCCAAAACAAGGCACAGTTTTCTCCCAGGAATGTTAATCCTTCAACTTACTAGAGGTTTCTGAAAAAAACTTGACACACTATTAATTCTAAGTCATCTTATTTATTAACTGTTGGAATCCTGTTCCATATTAGACTGCCTCATGTGACCACAGTACTTGGTGTGGTTCTTTCAGAAAGTGGAGAAGGGAGATGACGAAAAAGAAGTTATATTTAAAATACAAGAATCTAGTGTTTATCATTACTGCATATCACCCTGGCTGGCACTATAATCTATCAGTCATTTCTGGGTCCTTACAAGTTTGTATTTTAGCTTAGACAGACTTCTAAACTGGCCATTATAATTGCTCTTTGTTTATGAACAAGCTTATTTTACACAGGAGGCATCATCCATTAGTGAGGGATGAACCGTCCTTTTTACAGACTTTGAGTTTATTTTGAGCATGAGGGCAACTTCTAGCTGTTTCCAACAGGCTTGAGAGCCACCTAAATGCAAATCTCAGCCAGCCTTGAGAGCTGTTTATTTCTTTGGGGACTCATTTCTCTGCACTCTCCCAGGCTTATGTCACTGGAACCTCAATGTTCATTTTATCGCCTAAGTAGCATTATAGACAACCTTGGTTAGAAGAAGAAGTTGGTCCTGGAAATCTATAATTAGACATAGGTTACTACATTTCTTCTACTTACTGGCATCTCTAAGTCAGTGGTTTTGGTGATTTAATAACTAATAACAATTAGTTGCAATATGTCTTTGCAATAAAAAGTAGACATGCCATTCTATTACTTATAAAAGTAGTTTTTAATAGATAGTTAGGTTTTTTAAAGATATGCTAAGTTTCAGAGCATCTTTATCACAAATCAAGTGTACTTAAAGTAAATAACAGAATGCTTGCTTGTCAGCAATGTTCATAAGACTTATGTTTGATCAGGCTACTACTGAAAGTGACAGAAGGGTAAGATGTGCTCAAGAGACACTTTTTTGAGTGTTATTGGGAAGATCTAATATTTATTAGCAGTTAATATGTTTTTGAAAACTAAAAGAGATAAAGCATCTTCTTAACTCCTTTTTCTCTTCCTTTTTCCAAGGGTCAGTATCACCATCTTTGTATTAAACATTCACTATATGTATATGAGTCAATAATAATTCTGTTCCTGTTTTAAGTTTAAAATGTAGGGGAAAAAAAGTTTAACCTGAACATGCATGCATTTAGATTTTCATTAATGATTGTAAAATTAATTTTGCTTTCTTAAAATCAAATTATAGGTTTACTTAATTTGATGGTAACCTATAAAGAATTTTTTATAATGTGGTAAGAAAGTTTGATTTAGTTTCCTCATCTAAATAGGAATAAAATTCCTATCTCATAGTGTCATTGTTAAGATTGAATGAAATTATATATGCATATCATTAAGTATAGTCATGTGGTAAGTGCTCATAACAGTAGTTACTGTTATTTATTCTTTTAGCAAATCAAAACTACTACAAATACCAATTGATGTGAATAGTTCTTTTAATACAGATTTTGTTTTTCTTAGTTGAAATTTATTAAGCAAGAATGAGACCATTACTGTCTTTTTATATTTAGTATTTGATAATGTTTAGCAATGTTTTCCTATAAATCTAGATTTAAATTCCATCATTTCTACAATGTGTATCTGAGGTCACAAAAAAACTTTGATCTTTATTGATTGTGGTTATAAAGTGATAGCAGATTATGTAGTAGAAGTAGTCCCTGTGTGTTTAGACTTCCTATAAACCATAGTTTATAAATATATATGTATTATATATCTCTAGCTATTTCTTTCGGCAGCATTTATGTTTCTAAATTTAAAAAATCTAGGAAATTATCTCTTTTTTTTGTTAGATGTGACATGTATAATTATTTTATTTTTGATGTTCCTGGTGTTTGTATTCTCCACAATTATGTTTTACTTTTTTAAAAAGAAGAAATACATTATGGCACAATTTTAACATAAAAATTTTCCAGATTTTAATGAACTCTGGCATCACACCATTCGTAATGGCTAAGGAAATGATCTTAAATAAAATGTAAATGAGTTACAAAGTCATCCAAGATAACTCAGGTAAATGTTGCTTTTATTTTAAATTTTCCCTGTCTTTGCAATAAAAAGTAGGCATACCAATTTATTAGTTGTAAAACTAGTTTGTAAGAGGTAGAATTGGTTGTTGTTTTTTTTAAGATATGCTAAACTTCAGGGCATCTTTTCTATTACAGATCAGGTCTACCCAAAGTAAATAACAGAATGTCTGCTTGTTTAACAAACTGGTGGATTTTTATTTTGTCAGTCCTTTAGTGCCCTTGCTAGGTCCCAGGCCATTTGGCCAGCCTTGGAAATATAATGGCTCATTTTAGCCCATTCCTGACTTCAGTACCACCCTGGGAGGTCCTGTTTTATAATGATTTGGCACTTGTAAAGTGCTGGTGATTTCATTTGGATACAGAGTGAGGCAGTAAAAGATGATCCCCAAAGTCAGACTGAAGTGTTGTTTACAGATTAGGGAGATTTTTCATAGGATTTTTCCTGAGAACAAGAATTGTAGAGCGTGTTTAAAAGGCAACCTCTTGTTTCTTTTACACTGTACTCTCAGTGCTTATAACACCAAATGTGCAGGGGGTTTTCCCACACTATCCGATTCTCTTTAAACAAATGGGTGTCCTACAGTTCAGTTATGGCCTAGCCACATGGTGTTAGCACAGACCTCACAGGTTATGGGCTTAGTCCCACAGGACTGACCCCCACTTCAGATACTGATTGCAAGTCTGGGCCTTCAGTACTTCTGACCAACCAGCTATTAACTGGGTTTCCAAATTGTTTCCAACCACTTCTTTGGGCTTAATAGTTTGGCTCATAAAACACAGAGAAACATTTATTTCTGTTTACCAGTTTATTATAAAGGTTGTTGCTAAGGATATAGATGAATAGCCAGATTAAGAGGCACATAGATGGCAATGTTTGGAAAGCCCCTAAGTGCAGGAGCTTCTGGCCCCATGGAGTTGGGGTACCTTACCCCCCTAGCTTGTAGATGTGTTCATCAACCCAAAAGCTCTTCTAATTTGATGATTTAGAGATTTTTTTCATGGAAGCTTTTATGGCATGATTGACTATTAACTCACTTTCTAACCCCTCTCCCTACCTGGAGGATGAGGGGTGGGTATGAAAAGTTCCAAGTTCCTCCTAAACGATGTAGTCTTTCTGGTAACCAACCTCCATTCAGGAGCACTGGGGAGTCCACCATAAGTCATCTCATTAGAACAAAAGATGTTCCTATAACCAGCAAGCAGGGTCAAAGACCAAATAGTAACACAACGGATGCTCCTAACATCCCTATTGCTCAGGAAACTACAAGGAGTTGTGTGCCAGAACTGGGGCAGAGACCAAATAGTATTTCTTATAGTGTCACAGTGTTTTTCACAGAACTGCGTCAGATTAACTACACAGGCAAGTATTAGAGAGGGGCAACTTTTTCTCACTCATTTCCATGAACAGTGATTTTTTTAGGCACACTTTTAGTCTCTCTATGACCCTTTATATTCTTTCAGGAGAGGGGCATTTTATCTGGTTGGCAAACTTGGGATGATTAAACAGATTCAATTCTTCCCTTTCTCCTCTTGGGATGGACCCTGCCTGCAGAAAGCACTGTGGTGCTTAGCTCCTTCCAAATCCGAATTTTCTCTTATTGGATGGCAGTCTCTTCTTCCTCCAGGTTTTTAAATTTTTAGAGCAACTTGGTTTGCCTGCCCTGCTCCTTTGTGGGAGGCCTACCCTGGTCAGGGTTTGTCCATTACCTGGAGGAGAAGCCTGCCAGGTTCTGGAGTTCCATATGAGTAAGCCAACTTGACTAATAGGCCTAAGCCTCATCAGCAATAAAGGTGGTATTTGGACTGGCTTTATTAAGCTGCCTTATTTCTCAGTTTTTCAGAACCATGGCTGGGGCAAGGGGCCATTTTTTTCCTCCTTAAACAACCTTAAAGTGATCAGCAGTGATTTTCAATGAAATGTCTTTGTCAGTGGAGAAGGGTTAAATGGGGATTTATCAGTTACCCCTTTGGACATTTGTATTAAGCAATTGTATGCAAAGAGAGGTTGGCATCAGTGATAAGGCGACATAATGCAGAGGCAGACTTTCTTTTTTATGATTGAACTGTGAAGGTCATTTTCCACTCTGAAAACAAAAGGGACAGGTTGAGCTAGAATAATATTACTAGGTTTCACTGCTTCTAGGATGTCCATTTTTTTCATGTTTTAAAATTTCTGAAATTGGGTTGTATCCTGAAATCAAAGATGTGTCTTAGTTTAATTGTAATTTTTTTTCTTGCTGGGAGCTCATGAAATAATGACATATGTTATAATCAATGGCATTTCAGAGACAATGAAATGGGGTTTTGAAGGTTAGAAGTTTCCCAGGTCATGGATCTCACCTGGTGGCTCCCTGACTTTGTGGTGTTGACAAAGCCAGTGGCATTTCTGTGACAGCTTGCCTTCACTGGCCAGTATGACAGAAAGTGTGTCTCTCTGTATTCATCTTACTGTAGCACCTTTTGCAAGTTAAGGACGTGGTCTTTCAGGTAAGTATAGATTAAGAGAATATGCTGTGACTAAAGCATGATTATTTAAGTGATACTCAATTTTCCCCTGATCTTACGACCAAGTAATTAATGCATTGGGAATGACCTTGTAAACTGACATGATAATATCTTAAGATTTTTTGTGAGTGAATTTCTCATGGCTCAAAGATATGTTGCATTAGCTTGGATCTCTTTAGTGAAATGTAAGTTGCATTGTATTTTAAATATAAAAATTGTTAAAAATCATGATAGATTTATTTTTTTTGAATGCTGAATAGTATTCCATTATGTATATGTACCACATCTTCTTGATCCAGTCATCTATTTTTGGGCATCTGGGTTGTTTCCATACCTTAGTTATTGTAAACAGTGCTGCAATAAACATACGGGTGTATGTATCCTTTCGGATTGGTGTTTTTGTGTCCTTTGGGTAGATTCCCAAAAGTGGTATTGCCGGGTCATGTGGAAGCTCCATTTTTAGCAGTTTGAGGAACCACCATACAGCTTTCCATAGTGGTTAAACCAATTTTGCATTCCCACCAGCAGTGTAGAAGAGTTCCTTTTTCTCCACATCCTTGCCAGCATTTGTTGTTGCCTGTTTTTTTAATGCGTGCTGTTCTCACTGGCGTGAGTTGGTATCTCATTGTGGTTTTGTTTTGCATTTCCCTGATAAACACATGCAATTCGCAGCAACATGGATGGAGTTAGAAGGGATCATGATCAGCGAAATAAGCCAGAAAGAAAGAAAGAAAGAAAAATATCGAATGGTTTCACTTATAGCAGGAATCTAGAGATACCAAATAAGAGAGAAATATTCAGCAAGGGAGGGGGAGGATAAGGGTTCAAAATGGGGGAGAGGGGAACACAAGGGATTGTGGTGATGGTTCACAGGTGAATTGGTGGTGGGTAACCCACAGGGAATACATAATGTAAAAGATACAAATAATAATAAATTTTAAAAAAGGATACAGCCAACATAGAAAAAAAAATCATGATAGGTTATCCTAATTAAAATAATCCTTGATTACTAACAAAACAATATAAATGTAGAAATATTTAATTATTGAATTTGCTTAGTTGTTTTTTTAAGATTTATTTATGCATACAAGCTGGGGTATAGGCCAGAGGCCTGGGGCAGCGAGAGGATTCACCAGAGAAAGGGCATGGGGCAGGACAGGCAGATGGACTGAAATACACTGCTGAGGGGAGCAGCGGGCGAGGCAGGAGAGGTGCGCTTCGACATGTGGGAATCTCCCTGGCCTTGTATAGAACTCAGGCTGCAGTGGCCCTGGAAAACCCCACAGTGCTTCGCTTAACCCGTTGAGCCACTAGGAAGGCCCTGAATTTGCTTAGTTTTTACCTTACTGTAATTGAGTCGTTTTGATTGCAGACCTGCAAGACATTTTATTTATAACTGCTGATTACTCATTTAGAATTAAAATTTAGTTAGGATAATATTCTTGAAATTAGCTAACTATATTTAAGAAATATATATGCCAAGAAGCACTATTTAGAACACGTGAAGAAAAATAACTTCTGGAAAACTTCTCTAATTACTTGCTTTGTTTCAATTATCCTCTATTCTCTATACATTGACCTAGACCATTCTAGTGTTCACATTATTCTTACCTGTTACATATTAACTTCAGTTTTAGTGTTGTAGATCTCCCCTTTACACAGACACAGACACACACATACACTCTCACACATTATTCTTAACTGTTAAGTATTAGCTTCAGTGTTACTCTTATGGATTTCTCTTCCCCCTCCCCATTCATGTTCCACATTATTTTTAACTGTTAAGTATTAAATTCAGATCAGTCTTACAGATATCCACCTCATCCTCTCCTTCTCCCTTTTTCCTGGATAATTTGCTTAAATAAAGAAAATTAGAACTGAAGCATCTTTGATTCTGACAAATAGGGAACTTTAACAGTTGCTATTCTCTTCCTCTCTTCAGGAGACCTTCCCTGAGTTACTTTGTTTTATTTTTGCTTCCCATTATTTTGCTTTGTTTATGTATTCTTTGTCTCTCTCTCTCTCTGCCAGATTGTAAGTGAAACTAGGGGTAAGTATGTCCCATATTGTAGAATCTTTATTTTCACAGTTGCAATGACAGGCTTACTTATGGGAGATGTTTTTTATAAAGGTGGAATTTACTTGCTAAGATTGAGAGCTACAATAAATAGATAAATGTTTGAGCCATTTAGGTAATAAGGACACCTTGCTATGTCCTTTAGGACAGAAGCTTCTTTATAGTCTCAACATTGTATGTAGCTCATGGCCACCCAAAACAGTGACCATGTTTTCAGTTACCCTTAGGAACTAGGTGTGACCAGATTCCTACAAATGAGACATGAGTAGTAATGACATGGGCCTTGTTCAGGCTGTGCTTTTCCCTTTCTGCATTTTTAAATGCACCCAGGACAATAAGAGAGGGGAGGGTCTATCTTGAATTATGAGAGGAAGCTATGTGATGAAGAGGTTTCAACAAAAAGATGTAAGAACATAGTTGTTTCGCTAAAGATGATATATTAGCCCTGGAACAGCTTTCTGGGCTTTGTGTAAGTGAGAATTACATCCCTGTCTTGTATTAACCACTATAATTTTGAGTCTTTGTGACAACACCCAAATATTCTAATTAACATGGTCATATTTTACTGCAGTATTCATCATAGAACTTTGTGTTGAAAGCCTTGTAATTCTAATTATTTTATAATCTTGGAGAATTGATCAAAATTGTGGATTGTCTTAAGCTTGTATTCTAAAGAATCTCTAACTAGGTGTGGCATATTTATAAGTAGTGAATGAGATATAACTTATTGTAATGTAACACTAAATTGCTAGGTTTAATTTTTTCCAAGGAAATTTGTGGGGAAAAGCCCAATGAAAGACGTTTGGAGTGAAGTAAATCTGAGTAGCCAATGTGTTGGTTCCTGGAGCTCATGGCATTAGACTCTTCCATTAATACAGAAGATCTTTTTCTATTCCTCCCTAACCCCCACCAAAATTTAGAATATTCGGGGACATACTGTCCTACCTACCAATAAAGAGAATAAAAAGTTCTCAGAAATAGGAACCTTCTTTTCATCACTTTCTTCCTTTTCCAGGGAAGCTTGTGTCCTCTAGTTCTTTGCCAAGAGAGGTGTTACTTCCTAATGGTGGAAAGGAAAAGCTGAGAATCCTTTTCCAAAATAAACTATTTTGTCCTCTTTCATGGAATAATGATCTACTGAGCACATGTTGTCTGCTGGACAATGAAATTATATAACAAATGTGGTTTATTCGATGTGCATATGCAGTTTATTGGTAATGCAGATTAAATATTAGTACATTAGCATGCCATTTGTACCTTTTCAGAGATACAGGACCAAGTGGGATTTTCTAGGCTCATCTGAGTAGCTGAGAACTGTTTTATTGCGTTGCCGCAGGGAGAAATATGAGTTCTGAGTTCTACACACACACACACACACACACACACACACACACACACGCACGCACACACGCACACTTTTTGAACTACTGAATCAGACTTGAGTCTGTATGGCAGATTTTGGACAAATTATAATTTTGACCATATCCTATCACTAGTAAATGTCAGGTTAACTAGGTTAAAACCTAGTTATGTCTGATACTGACATCATGTCCTTTATTAATGCATATTACTGGATTATTTTTCCTGGGGCAAGGCATCGAAATGATGGTTGGTCATTTTCTTCTCATGTTGTACTCATACTTGTTCTTAAGCATTAGAATAAAAAAGTTCTTAAGATATTAGAGAGTCTGCATAACCTGTTAACAGAATGTTTAATTTATGTGCTTTGAAGTTGATAACTTTCTCTGAGTAGTGAGCTCATTAAAATGAATTTCCCACTAATTTGTTTTTCCTTGATATATCTGTAACTTTAGTATCCAACTTAGATTTTCACCTTGAGTTTTACTCAGTGAGTCTTTTACTGGAATTTTATGAGACTTACACATTTTTTCACATGGATACATCATCTCAATTTCACATTTCTCCTGTAGAACATTATTTTAAGGTTTTTCTCCCCTATCACTCCTATTATCACTCCTATCTCCCCTATTATACTTTTGAATAATGAAAGAGAGAAAACTGGAAAATAGGAAAAAAAGCAAACAAAATACTAAAACCCAAACACCCATGAACTTCTTGTTCCTTTGCCAAGAGAGGGCATATTGCCAGGTTTGGAGTTGGGTATATTTGTGCTAAGCATCTGATTAGAAAGTGAGAGTCAGAGATATAGGTTAAGTAAACTATTGCTTTTAAGCTGGACTTGCCTTAGAAGCTATGATATCATATGTTATTCCAGCTGGAAACCGGAGTTAGTAATCAAGCAACATAAATTCAAGGCTTATAATTTTGGTTCTTAGTGATTTGTGGGTCTACCAAAAACATTTCAACTATGGATGAGATGCCAATGGCTGAAGGCGCGTCTGGGTGAGTCTTCATTTTCTGAAAAACAAGAAGGGTACAACCATTCTGGTTTGCTTGACCAAAAGGAAAATAACAGCGGTCTGTGCTTCCTTGCCGGAATGAATCTTCCGTTCTGAGCCACTCCCTGTAGCTGTCTCTACTAAGCTGATCCCTCCAGGGGTTGCTGGAACTTTTTTTTTTTTTTTTAAAGCATCTGTGTTCCTAAGAATGGAAGGAAATAACACTGTCTAATTGGTGTTTTCTTTTTCTTAGTCAGTTTTGGAGAAACCAAGTCTTGTTCATGCCATTCACGGACATCTTGGGTGCCACTTAATGCCAGTTCTTTCTAAAGGAAGCCTGTGCCTAGGACAGTTGGATATCTAAAGGACCTCACTACTTCAAAATCTGGCTTAGGATTCTGAGCGTTTGGCGTTTAGCTACCATCAGTGGGTACCTGAGAGTAGACTCTAGGCTTGGGTTTGCATGTGGATTTCTCCTCCACTTTCTATTTTTTTTAACCACTCAAAAGACAAGATTGAATGAAAAATGTATCGAAGGTTTTTTGTTTGGTTGGTTTTGTTTTTTTGCTAGAAACTACTAGCTCCTCAAAAATAGGAAAAAATTTTTCAGGATCTCACATCTCTTTCTGGTGAGGGATGCTGTGAGAATTTGGAAACTCCTGATTTACCTGAACATCCTGACTGTGTCTTGGTGTCCCCCATCCCCCAATGCTGTGGTCAATACTTCTGGTTAGGGACTCAAAGCAGAAGTGGGAGAGTGGTGAATGGAAGCTGATCGTTCTTTCTGCCTGTCTCTTTTTCTCTAGAATTAACACTTAGAGTGATAAACACCAAATGACCCAACTCTCCTAAACTCCGAATGCTCAGAAGTACTTTAGGAGGCGTGCTATATGTGGCACTCTTCACACTCTCTTTACTCAGTGTTTTCCAGTTGGGGCAATACCAGCTTTATAATATGCAGGATACTGTTGCAGTGTCATTTTACAAATATTATGGAAATACTGATAGTAATTTATGGCACTTCATATCTGTGCAGAACAAAAAATCCCACAGTGGGGCAATTTCTTTTTTTTTTTTTTATTATACATACAAGCTGGGGTACAGGCCAGAAGCATGGGGCGGCGAGAGGGTTCACCAGAGATGGAGCGGGTAGCAGAACAGGCGGATCAGAAATACACTGCTGAGGGGAGCAGCGGGCAAGGCAGGAGAGGTCTGCCGCACCATGTGGGATTCTCCCCCGCCGGGCGTCGAACTTGCGTCGCCGCTGCCGACAGCTCCACAGCGCAGCGCTTAACCGCTGCGCCACCGGGGAGGCCCC